>JACDRP010000168.1:4181-112385 GCA_013841185.1 Hycleus phaleratus
CAACTAGGAGTGCTAAATTTTTCAAAATTTTGTACCAACAGTGCTAGTTTGGAAAACTTCAGTTATAATAATCGAGAATGCTGGAAAAATTTCAAAATTTTAACCTAAAATTTCCAAATTTAGCACTAGAGTGCTAGATTTTTTAAAATCAATTAAAACGAAATTTCTCCAAGAAAACTTCAAAAAATACAAGAAACAGCACATATTTCCCCTCCACTGCACCTATATGCGCTATTATAACCCAACTTTTATCAAAATAAACAGAAAAACTAACCTCGAATATACTTCGCCCTCAACGGCACATCAATATTCAACAATTTCTCAATAGCCAAACTATAACATTGTTCATTACACATCATCGATACGTAATCTAATCGATCCATATACGGTAACGCTTGCGTATACGTTTTGTATTCAATTAATTTCTCGGTACCACGATGGAGCAACCCAATATGTGGATCGGCACGTCGTACAATCTCACCATCCAATTCCAAAACTAAACGTAGTACACCATGAGCGGCCGGATGTTGTGGACCGAAATTAATTGTCATATTCTTCACCGATTTCTCAACGGGTGCCTTTTGGGCACTCCATGCTGGTAGTACCCATTTGCTAGTAACCTCATCCGGGTACATTACTGGACCATCAAATTGTGACATCCATTCGGCATCGGGGAACCATTTCGATGCACGATTTGTAGTACTGGTAAATTCAAAATAACACACAATATAACCTCAATTTCGATTATGGCAATGGGAGCAACCCACAATTATAACCTCAATGTTGATTATTTGACGGATTTATTGAGGAATTTTTGGTTGATCGTTGAATTATTGTCAATGTTGGTTGTAGTGTCGATAGAGTAGAGAATAACACAATATAACCTCAATTTTGTTTGTATAAGTGAGAGCAACACACAATATAACCTCAATGTTGATTATTTAGTGGATTTATTGGGGAATTTTTGGTTTTATTGTTGAATTATTTTAAATGTTTGTTGTAGNAGAGCAACCCACAATGTTGAAGATTCGATGGATTTATGGAAACATTTTCGTGGTATTGTTTGATTCTTATAGCAATTTGTTGTAGTGTTGATGAAGTAAAGAGTAATACAAAATATAACCTCAATGTTCATTGAGAGCAACACACAATATAACCTCAATATCGAATATTCGATGGATTTATGGGAAATTTTTCGTGGTAATTTGATTCTTTTGACCATTTATTGTAATGTTGATGAGGTAAAAAGTAACACAAAGTATAACCTCAAAACTTATTATGTAATTGAGAGCAACACACAATATAACCTCAATTTTGATTACATAATGGATTTATATAGAATTTTATTATACGATCCTTGAGCCTGTTTATTGTACTACATACAATTGCTAGACTAAAGAAAAAAAAAACAAAATATAACCACAAAATACACAACATAACCTCAATATTGATTAAATTTTAGATTTATGAGAAGATGATTTTATTGTTGAATCCTTGTTGTTGTGTTGTTCGGATATAGAATAACACAAAATATGACCACAAAAAAAAAGTAAAATAACCTCAATCTTTGAAAATAACACACAACATAACCTCCAAATATCTACTACGTTAGAGATTTATGGGAAAATTATCGACTTTATTGTTTGATTCTTGTAAATACTGATAGGGTAGAGAATAACATAACCTCAAAACTTGCAATATAACCTCAATATTCCCTATGAAATTTAAAATATCACGCAACATAACCTCAATATTGATTACATAATAGGAAATCTATGGTAGTATAGTTTGATTCGTGTACCAGTTTGGAAAACAATGGTCAAGGTAGAGAATAACACAAAAATCAACCTTAAAGAACAACATAACCTCAATATTGATTGTCTGTCTTTGTTGTACTATTAATAGAATAGAGAATAACACAACATAACCTCAATCGTCTGTTATCTAGGTGTAATTGATTCGTGTAGCTGTTTACTATACAATAGACAAGGTAGAGAATACAACACAGAACATAACCTCAATTTTGATTATGTAATAAATTTAGGTTATTTTTTCGAATTTAATCGATCAAATTACCGTACCTGGTGTGCAGTAGTGCAGCCCCATTTTTCAAATACACTTTCGTTGCCGAAATTATTGGCGATTTTCGTAAAATTCTATTTAAAATTAAATTTGCCATCTTAACCAAATAATGACAGATGGTCGACTGTAACTAAGGTTACAATACGGCGTTTTCGCAATAATCAACAATTTATTAATAAAGTTTCGGCAATTAATAGGCGGAAATTACCGAATTTTGTTGCCAATAATCAAATAATTAACGCAATTTTTTATTAATTTCGCTATTTTGTATTGTGATTTATTTTATAATTTTGTCTAAATATTAAAAAAGTTGACCGGTACGAAAACGCTAATTTCTAACGATTGACAGATGGATTGTAACCAAGGTTATAATACAGCGTTTTCGCTTAAAATCAATTTTTAAATTTCATATCAAATATGCGTCAATTTATTCAATTAGATTACCAGCAACCCACAATTTTAATAATACTGATAAGATTATAGATAATTTACGAATTTTTATCGAATTTGGTAATATTGAAAAATATTTGAATTGTACGAAAACGCTATTTTGACAATTGACAGATGGCCGGCTATTGTGTCTAAAGTTACAATCTCGTTCAAATTTCGATTAATTTGCAATAGAGCAACGGCGCCAAATTCGAAAATAACCCAACAATTACACCCCAATTCACCGAATTTCACCCCTATTTCACCACAAAAATCCCAGAATTATCCCGATTTCACACCAGTAATACAGAAAACAAAAGACGAATAATTGCGAATAGCGCTAAATTTGAATTGTGATCAATAACGAGTTGTGGCTACAATCACACCAATTACGCAATTCCACAGCACTCTGCATTTTTTTAATCAATTAACCAACAATAATGAAGATTTAAATTAATTTAAATTAATTAATTACAGTAATTCATTTATAAATTAAATAAAATAAAGAAATTGCGGCTCTAATTACTACAGATAGTGTCTAAGGTTACGCAATAGAACTCATTAAATAGCCGATTGTAATCTAGTTAGTGCAATAATAGGATCAAGTAGTCTGGATTTCTATCAAAAACAAGTAGCTGTGATTATTACAAGATGGTAGTTAGACAACCAATAATACACCAATTGGCGGTTTTTTCAAAAAATTATAGAGTGATAATCGATTTTATTGCTGTTTAATTAGTATTTGTGAGTATTTAAAATATTGAAAAAACGTCTAGAGTTCGATTATTATTAATGAGTGTGAAAAGTATGGAAATTTCCGTTTGGTATGTTAATTTTTTTGTCCTTTTCGACTTAATTAAATCAACAATTCCAGCAAAACTAGGTCGAAATATTTAATTTATTATTTTATTTTCAACTTTAAAGAATACGTTTAAATATTTAAAATAGTTACGATAACAGCGTTTATCTTTATGTTTATTTTACGAAATTACCTGTTAATATCGAAGAAATTAATCGAAACTTTTACTTTCTAATCAACGGAAATATTTACATAAATTTCCACCGAAAAATGGATTTTTTATCGTTTAAATAACACGAAAATTCTATTCCGTCAATCGGCGATAATGTGGTCGAAGTGTGTTGCTCTACTGTGCCTGATTCTAACCTCAATCCACCCGAATAGGTAATAGTCTAGTTGGCGTTGATTTGTAATAAATTCGAACTAATTCCAGGTTAGCGGCAAATAAGATTCCATTTAAAATCTATTGGAATATACCGACATTCCAGTGCGCTTCATCGAAATTGGATTTTGTGAAATTAACAAACAAATACGGCATCATCCAGAACGCTAACGGTAACTTTCGCGGCAAACAAATCGCAATCTTATACGATCCCGGCGATTTCCCCGCTATACTAACGCAAAACAATCGCCAATTGTTGCGCAACGGCGGTATTCCGCAAGCCGGCAATCTAACGCAACATCTACAACGTTTCGAACAGGCCGTCAACGATCTAGTCGGCGATTCCGATAATATTGTCATCGATTTTGAGAGTTGGCGGCCGATCTACCGGCAAAATTTCGGCACCCTATCGCCCTATCGCGACCTATCGGTGGACTACGAACGCCAGAAACACCCCCTCTGGCCGCAATTGCTCGTCGAACTGGAAGCGGTGAGGAGTTTCGAGAAGTATGCACGGTTGTTCGTCGAGGAGACGTTGGTGTTGGGGCGGAAATTGCGCCGGAATGCCCGTTGGGGCTATTATGGGTATCCGTTGTGTTTCAATAAGTCGCCGAAGAATATGCTGGCGGGTTGTCCGAGGGAGGTGGTGAAGGAGAACGATCGGTTGCGTTGGTTGTTCGAGTTGAGCGATAATTTGTTGCCGTCGTTGTATTTGAATTCGAATCTAAATCGGAATGATAAAGTCGAGTTGGTACAGGGGCGGATCAATGAGGCGCATCGGATTGCTAAAATGGTCAATGGTTTGTTCCATCAATTGAAAATTATGCCGTATTTCTGGTATAAATATCAAGATACCGATGAATTTTTGAGTAAAGTGAGTACATAGAAGTATAATTGGTTGCCTATATTAGTCTAAATTATTTCTGATTATCTTTAAATTAGAGTTGATTTTAATTTGGAAACTCTAATTTTGCTAAATGTCGATCTGAGGGATAGAATGGCGCCAAATTCGTGCGTAAATTCAGCGGAAATTGCACCGAAATTCATTAAAATTGCGCTAAATTACAAGTTTCCCCAGCACTGCACACATTTGTGTATTGTTGGTTGCCTATAATAAACACACTTATTTTGATTTATAGTTGAATTTCGGTCAATTATAACCTGAAAACTTTAAAATCTATTGATTTTTAATTAAAATTTCCCAATTAGTACTAATTTGCGTTAAAAATGAGCAAAAATTCGTGGAAATTGCGTTCAAATTCGGTCAACAAACATGATTTAGAGCAGTAAACATTACACGGATGTATTGTTGGTTGACTAACTGGAACACAATGATTTCTCTTTTTATTTTCAAATTACAATCATAATTAGCTTCAAATCGTCGAATTTTACTGATTGATTATTCAATTGTTTAAATTGTGACTAACTCGTGTAACAAACAGGCAAAAATTGTGTTAAAATTCGTTAAATTTACTCAAATTTTTTGATATACTCATTTGTGTATTGTTAGTTGCCTATACAAACTACATTTTTCCAAATTGTGTTTAAATTCAGGCCTGAATTATTTAAAAGTCTAAAAAATTATTGATTTTCGATTAGATTTTCCAAATTCGTACAACTTTACGTGTGAATTTTGCAAGAATTTCCTCAAAATTGCCTTAAATGTGGTGATTTGGAAAGTATATATATCGTTAAATTTGTGTATTGTTAGTTGCCTATAATCACCACAATTATTTTGAATTGTAGTTGAATTCCAATCGATTATAGCTTAAAATCACAGGAACTTGTTGTTTTTTTAATTAAATTTCATAAAATAATGCTAATTTAAAGAAAATTTAACGTTAATTTTGTGTATTGTTGGTTGTCTATGTTTGTCAATTGTTTAAAATTTAAACGACAGTCAATTTCTGTATAATCCGTGGAAATTGCGTTAAAATTCGGTTAACAAGCATATTTAAAGCAATAAACACACTGATGTATTGTTGGTTGCCTAACTCAAACACAATTATTGCTGTTTTTATTAATACAATCGAAATTGTTTTTCAATTGTCGAATTTCCTCGATTGATTACTCAGCGGTCTGAATTACGACTAATCCATGTGGCAAACAGGCAAAATTGTGTTAAAATTCATTAAATTTGCTCAAATTTTCAGACATACTCATTCATGTATTGTTGGTTGCCTATCTCAAATATATTTTCCTGAATTGTGTTTCAATTCTGGTCTGAATTGCTTTAAAAGTATTGAAAATTGTTGATTTTTGATTAATTTCTTGTAATTTGGTAGAAATTTACGTCTAAATTATGCAAGAATTGCCCGAAAATTGCCTAAAATTAAATTGATTTGAAAAACATTAATCGCTAAATTTGTGTATTGTTGATTGTCTATTTACAAAAAGATGAGATCCTCCATTTTTAGAATAGCAGACAGTGTACTTGTGTATTGTTGGTTGTATAACTCAAATACAATCACTGCTGGGTTTTTTTCAAATTACAATCAAAATTGGCTTGAAGTCGTCTAATTTCACTGCTTGATTATTCAATTGTCGAAATTGTGACCTATTCATGTAACAAACAGGCAAAAATTGTGTTAAAATTCGTTAAATTTGCCGCAATTTTTGATCAAATTCACTCAAATATTATTGGTTGCCTATTCAAAACACACTTTTTCAAATTGTGTTTGTGTTGAAAGTATTGAAAATTGTCGATTTTTTAAATTAAATTTTCCAAATTCGTACAAATTTACGTGTGAATTTTGCGAGCATTTCCTCAAATTTGCCTAAAATAAGCTTGATTTGAAAAAACCTCTATTGTGTATTGTTGGTTGCCTAACTCAAACAAAACCATTGTTAAATTTTTGAAAATAACCGATATTGGCTTTAAATTGTCGAATTGATGTCATAGACGGAAAAAATCGTGTTAAAACTTGCTAAATTAGCCCTTACTTTTAAACCAATTCACTCATGTATTGTTGGTTGTCTATCTAAAATACAATTATTTTGAATTATATTAAAATTACAGTTGCTCTTGGTTTAAAATCATTAAATTTTGTTGATTTTCAATCGAATAATTCAAATAATCACGAATAAGCGACCAAAATTGGTCAAAATTGGATTAAATAGCCCTGATTTGGTGAAAAACAGATACTGCATATATTTGGTGTATTGTTGGTTGTCTACCCCATCAATTTGTATTCTAAATGGCTGTTTATTTTCAGGAAGATTTAATCAACGTAATTTCCACACTATCACAACTGAATATTGATGGTTTAATTTTATGGGGTAGTAGTAATGATGTGAATACAAAACAGAAATGTTTAAATCTTTATCAGTATATAGACAATATACTTGGACCTATTATTAATAAATAAATTGAATTTTTAATTAAAACAATTAACTGAAATGCTGATAATTTGAAATCTTAAAAAATTGGTTCAATGTTATTAGAATAATTCAATAAAATTTGAGAGAACTGTATTTTGTGTATTATTGATTGCCTATAATAGTCACAAATAACCTCTAATTTTAATATAAAATTAGAGTAAGGATGATTGTTAACTAAATAAACGAAATGGAATTGAGGCCCATTTGTCTTCGAATGTAAATTTGTTTAAGAAAAGTCAAAAAATTACAATAAATTCTACAAATAATTAAAATAAATACATATGTGTATAATTTGTTGCATAACGCATAATTACAAATCTTAGTTATTCTATAAAAGATGTAATTATTTTCTGAATTTTAGTCGAAAACAAGTGAAATACATATTCACCGTTTCTTTTCGTCAATAATTGACTCGATTTTAGCAGAATAAAACGACAAAATTGGATATAAAGGGCAAAAATACGAATAGATGTAATATTGGTTGCCTATACCAACTACAATTAGACCTCATTTTTATATAAAATAACGTTATTTTTCGTCGACAAACCAATCAAATCGATCAATTCAAATGCAATTATCACGTTAGAATCATTTCAATATTACGAAAGTGTCACAATATTTAAAAAAATACCAATAAACTGAAGAATAATCATTTGTATTGTTGGTTGCCTAGTTAAGATAATTATAACTTGAATAATAATAATTATTATTACATATTTATAATAATCTAATCAAATTAGGTTCAATACGCTTGATTTGTGGCCAAAAATAGCTTAAATTTGCTAAAATTATCATTTTAACAGAAGCATTAGAAATACGGAAGGATTACAGGTGTGTATTGTTAGTTGCCTACCATACTAAATTCAAACTACTGTGTATTGTTGGTTGCTTATTGTACATGATACAAAATTATTGCAATTAGGTTAGATTTTTATTCTTATAAACAATTTAATTAAATTTCAACAATAATTCATTACTATTTAACAATGTGTACAGTTTTTATTACAATAATTAAACAATATATTGTAGTAACCTGTATTACCGACCCAAGCAACTGTTTATTTTTTAAAAAATGGCGCTCTATCTGTTGTTTCAACAAAATAAACACCCCTCTCTTTACCAGTTAAACAATCACCAAATCCGATAATATCACCATTTTCAATAATTTCAACAATTTCATCCCCAATATATCTAGCTTGCTTTGCTCGAACTGCCCTGTTGCCGATACTTTCAATAAAAAACAACGTCGATCTGGCATGACTGCAATTATCTGTCAAAATATCCCGGCGAAAACAAAAATTTTTTTTAAATAAAATTCCGCAAATTCAACGCAAACTTTACCGTCAACGTAACGATCACAGCCCGGTTGATTCTTGCCACCATTCACATAGAAATCAACATGGCCCATCGGCCGTTTATAGCCGTAATAATCAATATCGGTGTGGTAAATATCGGTGAATTCCGCATCGAATTTACACAAACGTAAACTATTGTTTGTTAAACGATCAAAACCAGGGCCGCCTGGATCTAAGCCGGTGATACGGCCGATTTTACCGCCGGTTTTCAATTGGATCGATTTACCGATAAAACCGGCCAAATGGGCACCCAAAGAATGGCCTTTTTATTCAAAAAAAAAAAACAAAAAAATCGTCAATTTTAGGGATTAATTTGGCAACGATGTTTAGATGATAATAGCGCCGACGTATTAGTTTAAATCTCGCAAATGGCCATGAGATTAAACAATTGAATCAATCGTGACGTACGTTATTAAAATCATAACCAACTACAAGTTTAAATATAGCGGTACAGTCTTAATCAAAATTACTTACCGATTAGATGGATTTGTTCCAATGGTAACTTGGTTTTTATGATAAAATCAGCAATAAATTCACCGATTGGTTGGATATTTGCCGCCGAAATTTTATAAATCAAATTACCAGCTTTCGACCAATCAACATATAGGATATTGTGTTGTCCTTTATTAAAATATTCCTGTTTCAACAATGGATACCATGGTGATTGGTAATTGGTTGTATAGCCATGAATGAAGAATTTCGTCGGTACAGTCCGATTAAAATCGTACTTATCAACGTTATCAATTGGATTTTTGATAAGAATACCATCGTTTCGATTCGAATTGTGATACAAATAATAGAAAATATCGGTGGGTTTGGCATTAGAAAAATTATAATCGACATCCGGTACCGATTCTAATTGTTGTCGTGTATAAACTAGAAATTAGACAAAAATATAGGTTATGTTTGGAAGTTTAGATCAAACAATAGGCGCCATTTTTGTTGAATTAACCAAATTCTAAACATAGATGGCGTTGTAATATTTTGTTTTACTTGATTTTGTTATAGTCGGCCGTGTTTTTCATTTATTATAGAAACGTTGTCGTAAATTTGTTCAGTTATTTCGGCAAAATTCCAAAAATACGCCTACTATGATCATTTAAAATTCAAAATAATTGAAATGTTTGGATCAATCACAGAAGGCGCTATAGATTTTTGTTTTAATAAATTCTAATAGAAAGTATGAATCAAGTTACGATGTAAGTCGATTTTAATAATAATGACAACCAAATAATGCCTACTTTGATGATTTAAAACAACTTAATTTCAATGATAGATGGCGTTTAATATTTTTAATACAAAGTTGGCTGTTTTTTTGTAATGTCGTAGCTTTATTCATTTATTAAAAATAAAGGTTAATAAATGTCAAATATTGTAGTAATTTACGTCATGGCCAACTATTTATGCAAATTATAATTTAATTGTTTCTAAATTATACAAAGCTAACTAGATGTTAATAATTATAAGTGTAGAAAATAACGCCTACTGTGATAATCCAAAAATGATTGATTTTATTTCATACCCATTTGTTTATTGTTTTGTTTTTTTTTGTTGTTTTTAGTAGAATCAGTACTGCAAACTTTAAAAAATCAAAACTAACTAAACTTTGTACGATTTAGAATACTAATACGTAATTATTATTTTTTAATTGAAATAATAATAATAATGATAATAATCAAGTCTCACCTGCTTCAATTGTTGAACTAATTAAATTCAAAATAATAATAATAATAATAATAGATAACGATAAGATAATATCGTGTGAATTAGCCATAATTGAGACAATTGAAATCTATGGTAATAATTATTAACAATAACCTTAAAATATTCCAAACTATTCTGTTATCAAAATTGATAACAAATTATTTATTATTATTATTATTATTATTATCAAATAATTTAAACAAATTAGCCTTGACATTTAAATCAAATTTGAACAATTGAAGATATTTTGTCTCTCTGGACGAAAAAATCCACGTGGCATACTCAATTTTCCAAGATGGCTACGTTAAAAAATCCACGGCCCACTATTATTGAATATTGAATTTCAACCCCAAAAACAAAAAAAAAACAACAAACAATTGAACTATTAATAGTAGAAATAATGGGAAACAAATGATTTTAGTTAGTTTTGTTTATCTTGGATAACTTGATATAATTACAAAACTTTCAATAATCGTATTTAAAGGAAAAAAAAACAATTGGAATCAATAATTCTATTGTTCCTCAATTCGTTATTCAGTTGTTATTACCTACTAGATCTAAACGTATTTCGAATTTGTTTTGAAAAAGATGGATTTTCATAGAAAACAAATGCACGACAATGGTAAATATAATCGTCTTTTGTTATATAATCTCATTAAAGGTGGCTTTGATTTTCGTTGTTTTTAAATCGAAAAATCAGAATAATCAAGTGACATATGAACCTACATATGAAAATCATAGCCAACTATACGATAAATTATTTGAATATTATACAATAGTTGGCTGTGAGTTTTAACAAATGAACAAATGTCAAATTTAGTGCAATTTGAACTAATTTACGACTACATATAAAAATCCAAAGCCTACTATTGAATTAATTGTTAAATTTAGTAAATTTTTGTTAAATTTCCAGATGATTGTTTGAAATTCTTACGTTTTATTTGTAAGGACATCTTTAAATTAAAACTAATCCGCTATATTTATTTATTTCTGTTGGTAATTGTGATTTCACAAATTTTTCTAAATTGTCATTATTTTTATTTAAATTTCAAATTATCAATATTTCTACAATATCTACCGTTATTCTCTTGTTATTTCTACGTAAGTTGATTAATTTACACAACAATTAGCGCCATCTATCCGCAATTCGTTGAAATTGTATCGAATTCCAGTTGTTTACAACTAGATGGTGTTAGTTGTGCGATATAAAATTTGGCGCTAAATTTGAATTTTCGCTTATTTTTTGGGTGGTTTTAGGTGGTTTATGTGATTGTGCACGCTTTATATGCGCCACATTTGATCGTAAATTTAAACGAATTCGATTTCTGGTCGACTGATTATTGTTATGAAGAAATCAAATCGAGTTGTCGCCTATTAAATGTTTATATTGTTTTAAATTTATTGATAAAAATCGCTTTATTGAGCATTTATGTGATACCCGATGATGAGCATGATTTTGACGATTATCTAACCTTAAAAATGTTCAATGACAATTACCATATAAAAATGGGTTGGTATCAACGTTTATTGCCATTAATTTTCATTGTACACGTGGTATTTATACCGATTTATCAATTTATTTATTCGATACAACAATTGAAATTTCAAATTTTGCTATTAAATCGACAATTACAACAATTTATTTGGTCAACTATAAATAATGAAGAATCGCAATTATTAAATTATCAACAACAACAAATTGGGGAATTTTTCAAATTTTCATCAAAACGCTACATGGAAATCATCCTGTAAGTTGCATTTATTATAATTCATCTCATAGTTGGCTACCATCACGTGTGTCGTAGTTTCATTTATTTATTTCTAAATTGACAGACGAATTACAAAAATTGGCAACAGTGTATTGTTTTTAAGGTTATTGAAGAAGAAATTGCAACAAAGCCAACTCTACTTCTGTCCATTATTTATAACAGGCGGTTTTCTAATGATTGGTAATTTATTGATGGCCGATAATGTAGGTAACTATTTTTTTTAATCGTGTAAATTTACAATTTCCGTTTTTTTTTAGTGGATTAAACGCGGCTGTTATTGGCGTTTAATTTTTCTATTGTTTGGTTTAATCTTCGGACCGGGTATCGGTATAGCCAGTGGACAAATTTTGGAAGATTCAATTGAATCATTTTCGAATATAATTCGAACAATATCGTGGTATAAATGTAATCGTCAAAATCAAAAAATCTATCTATTAATGTTGTTATTAACAACACGGAAATATCGTGTACAATTTACCGAGAAATATATCGTTAATTATAATCTAGTAATTACGGTAATTTTCGATTTAATTATCGTTGATTTTCATTATTAATCAATTGTTTTGTAGTTTTTCCAGTATATTTACGTCACAAGTTCGATTATCATCAAATTGAAATGGCGTGGTGTTTGAAAATAGCGCCGGAATAGCGGCAACGTCGGGATCAAATTCCTCCAATTAATCCACACGGGCGCATTTACAACGCACGGTTGTATTACTGGTTGCATACTCTCCACAATCGAAAGTTTAATTAGACAACCTGTAATGCATATATTGGAGCAATCATGCGAATCGGTTTGTATTACCGGTTGCATATTCTTTTCAATTGTTTAGTTATGCAACCAATAATACATGTGTTTGAGGAAATTTTGCCGGAATCGGCTTTAATTAAGACGATTTTGCGCAATTATCGATTGTTAATTAGGAAATCAACAGCTAACAGTCCGTCAGTCAATTGTTTTGTGTGTTTTCTGGTATATTCATGAGCGATATTTTGAAAATTGGAATGTATAATTGGTTGCATACTCTTCAATAATTTTAAACGTTAATAGGCAACTAATAATACAAGTATTGTAAAAATAACAAAACAGGTGTAATTAAGACAATTATTCGTTGTATTTTTTGAAAATTAGCAATAAAATTCCAATAGATACCAACCGAATTTGAGAACAATCGCAAAATAACCCGAAAATTCGATCAAATCGAATAGTTGGCGATGTTTATAGATCGTAGTATCGTAACTTGATTCGTATACCCTACCAATAAATGTCAAATTTCGCAGAATATGAAGCAATCAACGACACTACAGCAATTGTGACTTAAAAACGATTCTCTAACGAATTTAATGATAATTAAAACAAAATTTTAATCATTATATAACATTACTTTTACTCTATGAGAAATATACAATTATCGTAATAATAATAATGATAATAATTATGTAAATTATAAACGAATTTGCCAATTTTTATACAGATTGACACAGTACCAAAAATTTTCATTATTTTTTTTTTTTTAACATCATAGCAACAATTACAATATTTACATAAACAAAAGAATTGTGTAAAAAACAAACAAAAAAAAAAGTGCCATTTGTTTCCAAGACCTACTAACAAAGAATGTAAAATTCGCCATTTTCATCACAAATTAATAATAATAATAATAAATGTTATAATAATAATAATGACAATAATAATATTTCGGAAAAAATTATCGATAATTTCGTGATAATACAATTTGATATTATCACTCGATAGTTTCGTTTGTATCATTTTGACCATCACCAGCTTCACGTGTCATATTCTCAATTGTTTCTCTCTTATCATTATTATTATCACCACCAACACCACTATTATTACTATTATTATCATCTTTATTATTATTATTCGATGGTGGTGATAATATCGGTGAATTGATTCGTTGTGATGTTTTATTATCAAATGGATCTGTTGTTATTGTGTTGTTTAATTGATCATTTGATTGTGAATTTGATGGGGCCCTTTGGAAATCTTCAACATTACCAACAACATCATCATCATCATCATCATCAAGATCATCATCATCATCATGATGTTTTTTTTGTTCATTATAGTTGCTCGGTAATGATGAATTGCCTAAATTTTGGGTACCTGCCAGTACTGCCGGTGATTGTAGGTTAGGTTTACGGATTTTATCACCTAGAAAACAATCGAATGTTAACACCACTGGTACCAAAATTATTAATAGATTAACAAATGAACATAGCCAACTATAAATTAAAATATTGATGTACATTCGAAATTTTAAATTAATCAACGACAATGTTACGCCACTGGTATAAGGTTATTATTGAAGTTGGCCATGTTTTTTTTTTTTTATTGACAGCAAAGTCATAGCCAACTATAAATTAAAATACAATTACAGTTGGCTATGATTTTAGTTATAATGGTTATGTTTTTATTAATATTCAATTGTTTGTTTATTTATTGGTTGAATAAAGTTACGACATTGATTTACCTTTTCGCCATAATGTGATTTCTTGTTGTTTAAAATAACGTCGATCTTCTGTATCCATTAGGACTAAATTTAAAAAATATTTAACCGAAAATTTCTTATTAATATCACGCATTGTTGGTGTTAAATCATAACCGGCTAAAAATACACGTATTGGTATACTTTCACCACGTACTGGTGCACCATCCATTATTTCATATTTTGCAATTGTATCATTTTCTGTAAATGTATTTGGACCATTGCCTGTTGTCTCTTTTTTTATTATAGCAATATCCATATGTTTGATTTTTATACGTACTAATAGGAAATAAATTTTACCAACTATTACATCCTTTAAATGATACCTAAAAATAATAAAAAACCCCAAAAAAACAAGAAATTAATACAAAAACTACGCCACTGGTATAACTATTAAACCACATAGTTGGCCATATCATTTGTTTTTCCGCCATTCATAAACCTATTACTACAAATAAATTGTATAAAGTAGGCTATGATTTTATTAGACAAACGCATAGCCAACTGTATGGTAAAATACTCTTATACAGGGTGATTTATTTCGATGGTATTTCCAAATAAAATTAATTTTCTTTTTAAGATTAATTCCAACGCCTACTTATATTTATTTATTTTCGGGTTATTTTGAAAGTTTTGATAAAATTTATAGAATTTCTACTACTACGCCACTGGTATATATAAAAACATAACCTACTCAAAAACAAAATCGAATCTAGTTAACTTAGAAAAATAAAATCCATTAAATATTATCGAAAACAAATCATAAAACAGTTGACTACAGTTCTATATATTCCAAAAAAAAAATTAAATCATAGCCTACTATTTGATGAAAAATTGTTGTATTTCAACTAATAGTTGGCTATTATTTTTGATAATATAGCATTGTCGTAGTTTAATTCACACATTTAATTCGAAAATAAAAACACAAATTAACCTCAAAAAATTAACCAAATAGTTGGCTATGATTCGATAGGTTATGTTTCTATTGTAAAATAAAAACATAGCCAACTATATGTTAAAATAGTTAGTTATAGTGTTATCGTAGCTTTGTTCGGACAATTAAAAAAATTTATTAACAAATGACAAATGTAGTGATGAATTAATTTACGACACTAAATTTATAGCCAACTATGTGAAGAAATATTAATTTTATATACAGGATGTTTTAATAAAAGCATAGCCAACTAAATAAGTATTTGATCGAATAGTTGGCTGTGTCAATCGTATAGTTGTCGTAGCTTTGTTCAAACATTTAAGAAATAACAAATGACAAATATAGTGACGTATGAATTAAATTACGAAATTTATAGCCAATTGTATATCGATATTTCAAGTCATAGTAGACTGGTTTGTTTGTTTTTTTTTTTTTATTACATAGACTTGTCGTAGCTTCATTCGGACACTTGTTGTTACTAAATAGATTAACAAACGTTAAAATTTGTGAAATATGAATTAAGTTACGCCACTAAATATGAAGAAATATTATTAATTTTATATACAGGGTGTGTTTTAATAGAAGCATAGCCAACTGAGTATTTGATGGAATATTAACAATTAATGTGTAGAGTTGGCTGTATCAATCGTATTGTTGTCGTAACTTTGTTCAGACATTTAATTAAATTACGACACTCTCTACAAAATTCATGGCCAACTATTTGAAAAAATAGCAATATATCAATTGTTTACATAGTAGTTGTAGATTTCTTCAGGCACTTAGATTAATAAACGTCATGTTGTAAAGTATGAATAAAGTTACGACACTAAATTTATAGCCAACCACATGCGGAAATATTGTTGTAAATTTTATATACAGGGTGTATTCCAATAGAAGCATAGCCAACTAAATAACTATTTGATGGAATAGTAGGCTGTGTCAATGGTATAGTTGTCGTAGCTTTGTTCAAACATTTACGAAATAGCAAATGACAAATGTAGTGACATATATGAATTAAGTTANAAAATTCATGGCCAACTATTTGAAGATATAGCAATATATCAATTGTTTACATAGTAGTCGTAGATTTCTTCAGACACTTAGATTAATAAACGTCATATGTTGTAAAGTATGAATAAAGTTACGACACTATACTATACGAAAATCATAGCCAACTATTTGATGAAATATTGTTGTATTTCAACTCATAGTTGGCCATGTCTTTGGTTGCGTAACGTTGTCGTAGCTTTATTCAGACGCTCAAGAAATCAACTGACAAACAATAAATGTAGTGAAGTATGAATTAAGTTACGACACTAAATTTTTAGCCAACCACGTGCGGAAATATTGTAAATTTTATATACAGGGTGTATTTCAATAGAAGCCAACTAAATAACTATTTGATGGAATAGTAGGCTGTGTCAATCGTATAGTTGTCGTAGCTTTGTTCAAACATTTACGAAATAACAAATGACAAATATAGTGACGTATGAATTAAGTTACGACACTACATACGAAATTCATAGCCGACTGTATATCGATATTTCAAGTCATAGTAGACTAGTTTTTTTTTTTTTTTGTTACATAGAATTGTCGTAGCTTTATTCAGACATTTACGAAATAACAAATAACAAATGTAGTGACGTGCGAATTAAATTACGACACTACCTACGAAATTCATACCCAACTTCAATTTGTCGTAGACTGTTTTTTCTTAAACAGTATTGTCGTAGCTTATTTCAGACGCTCAAGAAATTAATTAACAAATGATAAATATGGTGAAATATGAATAAAGTTACGACTTTATACAACTCAAAGAATAACTAGAAAATAAAATCAAATAAGCCTTGGAAATTGAAAAAATTATAAAAATACCATTGAAATAAACCATCCTGTATATACAACACTATACCATTTACGACATAGTAGGCTATGATTTGATAGTTTTTGTTTTCTATTGTAACAATACAATAAAAACAAAAACATAGCCAACTATGGTGAAATATTATCGTACTTTAACTCATAGTAAGCTGTGTTTTCCATTACATAACCTCACTGTAGTTTAATTCGGACAATAGTGATGTATGAATTAAGTTACGACATTATTTATGACAATCATAGCCGACTATTTGATGAAATATTGCTTATCGTAGCTTCATTCAGACAATTCAAACAATTTTTTGTTCGAAAACTCGAAAACAATACAGAATTTAATCTTGGAAAAAAAACCATCGAAAATAAATCACCCTGTATATACAATTCCAACGAGTGTATAGTAGGCGATGATTTGATAGCTTTTATCTATTGTTTTATAAAACAAAAACAGCCAACTATGATGAAATATTGTTCGTACTTTAACTCATAGTAGGCTGTGTCTTCCATTACATAACCTCATCAGTCACTAGGGAAATAGTAAAACGTCAAAATTGGTGACGTATGAATTAAGTTACGACACAATTTATGAGAAACATAGCCAATTATGAGTAGAAATATTATAAATATTTATACTAACTTTGATTTATTATATTCAAATTCAATATGTAGACAATCTTCAATGCCAACTTCCATTTTAATCGAATTATTCATTTCCGGATAACTAGATAATGTATGTACGGCAATATCTAATTCTTTAATAATATCAGCTAGACGACGTATAATTGTTACTTTTAAAAAATAACGTAAACGTACATTTGAACCAGTATAAACTTCAAATGGTTTCTCAACACAACTAAATTCAAATGGATAACTTGTATGGGCGATCATATCACCAGGACGTGCCAATTCTTTAACTAACGATATAAATTCGTGATGATTACCGCGATCATAGAACATCTCAATTTGGCCAATAAATTCAATTTTGATACCTTGATGCTCCAATTTACTACCCGGTTTCTTTAAACTGATATTAACCTAAAAACAAAACCATTAAAAATAAATCAGCGATAAAACTATAGTTGGCTATGATCATCATGTCGTAACTTGATTCGAACACTACTGACGCAACGATATAACCAAAATCATAGCCAACTATTTGGATTATTGTGGTACAATCGGTGGTATAAACCGACCTTTCCGGATACAGTCTCGCCATCATAATACAATAAAAGGCGTTCTTTTTTCCCATCTTCAGTCTTAACTTCGGCTGTTTTTCGGCTCTCTTGGCCGTCTAGATAGATTTCAATTTCCGCCGATTGTCCAAAACCGAAGAAACTCTGGAAAAAATCCGGAAAATTACCGAAATTATCAATCATTGAAATTGATAGAAAACAGGGGCGGCTGTGCAATTAATAAAACATCCGACTATCGGATAACCTCCATTATAATTATCGGGGGGAAAATTAACAAAAGAAACTCACCATTTTTCAATTATTTAATTAATTGTCAGGAATTAATTAATTAATTCGATTGTTTCTATTATTATTATTATTAATATTTGAAATAAATTAGATTAAATTCATCTTGTGATTTATTCACACCATATACACATACATAAACACACGTTCAAGTTGGTGGATTTCTGGGGATTTTCGTTATTGACAACTGTTGAAAAAAAACAATTAAATTTCGAATTTATACCTAAAAATACCCAAATTAGGGCCAATTATTGGTGTAGTGGTGTTAATTTTTGTAATTTTCTACGAAAATTGTTCAATTTTTACGGTGATAGTTGATTCGCCAATTTGGATTGGTAGTAGTGAAGTTACTAGTCTCGAACTAACGTCATGGCGATTGGCGGCAAATTTGAACGAATTATTTTTAATTTGATTGAATTATCAACGAATTATTGTGGAATTCTTGAATTAGTTGGTTGGTATCGAGAAAATCACCAAATCGGGCGGCAAATTTGAATTACACTAAATGTAAAATACATATTTAGACGATTTTACAATAATTATCAAGGAGGCGTTGGAGAAAATCAATCTATGTTGGTAGTTGGAAAATTACCAGAACTAGCGGGAAATTCAAACCAACGCTACAAATGATAAAACCAATAATTTCGACTAATTTAACTAAAAATAAATAAATCTAACACTATTATATTTATTTCTAGATTGTAAACGATAAATTTACTAAATTTAACACGGAAATAATCTCAATTCTAGCTAAAATGTAGTCTTTCAATTGAGGAACAATTAACGCTAAATTCCCCAAAATTGGGGCTAATTCGACTAAATTCCAACTATTAACAATAATGGAATGCAATTCAAGCTTTTAACAACGATAAAAATCAACAAATTCAGCTAAAATCGGCCTAAATTAGGGTGCAACTTTACGTAGACTTCTATCCATGATATCGTCAACGAAACGATCGATCGGCTTAATGATCAGCGGTATTACAGCCAGACCGATGCCGGTTACGATAAATTTGCGTTGTTTCATCAAAATTTGTTGTATTTTTTGTTGTTTTATAACGTAATCGGTGCCGGCACAAATTCGATTGATTGTCAAGCCGGGAATTAGAACCGAAGCCAATATTTGCCATGTAAACGTGTCGATTGTCCTATACATTGTTTGTTTAATCGATTGGGTCGCCTACAATTCGAAATAATAGCGATAATTGGGGTATTTGTTGAAAGTGAGGTTATGTCGGATTTATCGATTACCTTCGATGTTTCGATGGTTTTATCGATTGTATCGGCTAGAACGTACAATGTTGCGATACCGTAAGAGGTTTTGACCCATTTCGTGCCGATATACGTGCGAAAAGCCTCCCCAATTTCGTTGCTATAACCTAGAAATTTTTGAAAATTTACACCAATTCCGGTTAGTTCCGGTAATTACCCAAGTAGCGGAGTGGTGTGTCTTTGTAAATATCGCGTTTCCGTTCCGGAATTGACGACATTATTTGGATTTTATTCAATTGGGAATTTGGTGGGAAATTTCAGATTAAGGTTATGTAATGGTGACAATTGAGGTTATGTCTATTATTGACGATAGAGAAGTTGGAAATCCACCAATTTGTCACCAATTCAACCATTTTCAATCCGTCTCTTGATAATAAATAGAATTAAAATTAATTAAAAATAATTGTGTTGATTTTTGATTATTTTTGTTAATATTGGAGTATTGATAAAGTACAATCACAAGGCCTGTTGGTCTAGGGGTATGATTCTCGCTTCGGGTGCGAGAGGTCCCGGGTTCAAATCCCGGACAGGCCCGGCTTTAACTTTTACTTTTTCCACCAATAAACAACTTTAACAACTCACAGATCCAAATCCAGGACCGGTTTAGTACATTTTCCCCCAATTCTAACCAATAAAACAATCGTTTTTAACAATTAAATTTATTTAAAAAAATCAAACAAATCGCCCGCTTCGTTTCCGTCCGGTGTACTTCGAGTCCGGCCGTACATCCCTCCCCTGACGTCGGCGACGTTCCTTTTTCTCCAATATCCAATCACGGCTGCGCTTCAACGATTTCCCCCGAGCCGCTTTCAATTGTTCCCGTTTCGCCGAATACGGCACACTTTGCGATTGTTCGTTTGTACCGAGCGCTTTCGGTAAGGGTGCGTTCCCGCCGGTCATCAGTACCAGAAAGAATTTCTTTGCTTTTGTTGAATTGGGAAAATCGACAACAACGCCACCGTAGAAACCGGCCTTCATCGCCTGTGCCGTGATCAGTTCGATTTGTTCGTTATTTTCCGGATAGAATTGGAAGACCGCCCGAGCTGAACGACTCTAAAACAAATGAATTCGAAAATTTGGCGGTTTCTATAATAATATAAACAGTGTTACCAACCAGACAAGCGTATAAAGTACTAAAAAACTTGTATAAACGCTGTATAGGCTTATGGGTAGTTTTATCGGCGTTGCATAACCATTGTAGGGCTGATATACTGACAGCTCCATCAAAACTGCCGGCTTTAAATGGACAACCTTGACCCATATCTGATAAGAGTAGATCACCTTCGACTTCACGTTCCCGGGCGATTTCTAAAAAAATTGCACAATTTTAAGTGGCGGGTTCTGTATATAAACGGATCATCATCGATTTTAAGAGGCGGGTTCTGTATAACTACACACAAGTTTCACAAATTACTTAACAAGTAATCCAATCAAGTAATCCAAACCAATCTTCAATTTTGAGTGGCGGGTTCTGTATTTAACCAACTTTTCAGCGAAAATGACACACGTACAGGGCCCGTCAATTTTAAATGGCGGATTTTGTAAATAACCAATTAATTGTCGATTTCAAGTGGCGGGCTCTGTAAATAATCGTATAAGTCGAACTGTTTAAGCGGCGTGTTCTGTATATAACCGCCAATTAATCATCGATTTTGAATGGCGGATTCTGTATTAAATCAATGAAAATAACACATGTACAGGGGCCGTTGTTTAGTCGTCAATTTTAAATGAGGAATTTTTTAAATAATCAATTACTAATCGATTTCAATGGCGGGTTCTGTAAATAATCATACGAATCCAACTGTTTAAGCGACGTGTCCTGTATATAATCGTCGATTTTAAGGGGCGGTATCTGTATATAACTGTCAATTAATCATCGATTTTGAGTGGCGAGTTCTGTATTTAATCAAATTTTTCCTGCTATTGACAATTCTAAGTGGTGGGTTCCGTAAATTGCCAATTAATAATTAATTTTGAATGGCGGGTTTTGTATTTCACCAATTTTTATGTGAAAATAACCCATATACAGGGCCCGTTACTAAGTGGCGGGTTCTGTAAATAATCGCAGGAATTGTACAATTTTTGATACAATAGTGCCATAAATACAGCTTCCGTCACTTAATCAATTAAAAATCAAGTTCTATATAACCATACTCATACAAATTTTAATTTTAATTGACCATTTTAGGTGGTGGACTCTGTAAATATTCAATGAATCGTTAATTTTCAGTTGCTGATTCTATATTTAATTAACAAATACTAAATTGACGGTTGTAAGTGGCGGATTCTGTATATAACAAACTAATCGACGAGTTTAAGTGGCGATTTCTGTATAACAGCACAAATACAAGTCTCATTATAAATTTGACAATTTTCAATGGCGGTTTTTGTATATGGCAGACTTCTTGTTGATTCTAATTGGCGGGATCTGTATTTGATCAAATTTTTCTTGTTATTTAATTGACAATTCTAAGTGGTGGGTTCTGTAAATTGCCAATTAATCATCAATTTTGAAAGACCATTTTTTCAATGAAAGTAACTCATACAGAACTCGTTACTAAATGGCGGGTTTTGTAAATAATAGCACGAATTGTACAAATTTAACTATTTGAATGGCGTGTTCTGTATATAATTAATTTTTGATAAAATAACGCCACAAATACAGCCTCCGTCACTTAATCAATTAAAAATTAGGTTCCATATAACCATACACATACAAATTTTAATTTTAATCGTCGATTTTGAGTTGCTGATTCTGTATTAATAAACAAATACAAGCCCACTACTAAATTAACAGTTCTAAGTGGCGGTCTCTGTATATAACCAACTAATCGTCGACTTCAAATGACGAACACTATAGACAGCACGAATACAAGTCTCATACTTTTGACAATTTTCAATGGCGGTTTTTGTATATGGCAGACTTCTTGTTGATTCTAAATGGCGGGTTCTGTATATAACCAACTAATCGTCGACTTTAAGTGTCGATTTCTGTATAACGGCACAAATAGAAGTGTTACTATAGATTTGACAATTTTCAATGGCTGGTTCTGTATATGGCAGACTTATCGTCGATTCTAAGTGGCTGGTTCTGTATATAACCGATTTTCCGTAAACTAACCTAACATAGCCGTTGATATATCCATACCAACCCAATAATGGCCTTGTTCCTCGACTACACCACCACTCAGACCCGATCCACAGCCGATATCTAAGAGGAAACACGGTGTATCGTCCGGTAACAACAACAATTCGATAGCTCGCTCCGACATTTGCACCTGTATATCGATAATTCTCGTACTAAAAACAATTAATTCGTTAATTAATGATTGTAATCAATCGTACAAGGTTACAATTTACTTTTGTGTATATTTTCGAGCTTCTTGTTCGTTGTAAAACTGGAAAATTGGACGATTGAAAAAAGTGAGGTTAGTTGTTTTTTTTGGGATTTTATTTCGAAATTTCCGCGATATTGATAGACTTACAATTTCCGGTGGCGCTTGATATTCCGGACGTGACATCTTACCGTAAATTAATCGGCTAATTAGTAGAAATAAATTAATTAAATTAATCAAAATAAACACATGTATTTTAGGTTATGTTACTAAATTGACAATTTAGTTACTTCAATATCAACAGTTGGTACTACTTCATTGTCAATTCTAATTATTTGCGAATTTTTTTTAATAAATTTCAATCACTAATCAGTTTTTGTTCGTAATTGTAGGTTATTTGTGGTTTTTTTTATTGTTTTATTTGCAATTTTATTGCGAGAAATTGTACAATTTAGTAATTTTAACGAGTCTAGTTTGGTAGTAATAGGAAGCGCTATCTATATTTTATTATTGTTATTATTGTTACTATCAAAGTTGCAGCGTTGTCAAATTTATTAAATTTCACCAAATCTACTAAAATTTGTAAAAAAAAACATTAAAATATTGTTGTTATATATCAATACCAATTATTTAAACTATTTCTTTATTAATTTAGTCTAATTGTAGCTCATTTATTAAATTTACCAGCCCTTCTATTTTAATTGTAGCAAATTAAGGAGCGTGTCGGTATAGAGGGCTACAATTAACGTCGACGCCCCACTATTGCGTTGTTATATAAGCGCCACCTGGTGTTGACATTTGTCAAAATTTGCCAACTGACAATAAATGGCGTATTGTTGAAATAATTTCGATATTTTTAATTTAGTTTTTTTTCGGTTGTTTTAATTTAATTTAATTTAATTTACTTGATAATTACAAATTTAATTTCCATTTTATTAACCAATTAATTGATTAATTAATTCTCAAAAAAAAAAACCAAACCAAATAAATTCAAGGAAAACCCGTAATTGTGGTGAGTAATTCAATTGTTTATCTAATTTAGCACTCTAGATAAATTTTAATGAAAACAACGGAAAACTTTTCGATTGTCTTTTTGTTTTTCAATAGTAACAAGTGAATATGGAACCATCCGGTAGTAATTCGAATATTGGCGGCAATAATACGAACAATCGTCAACAACAAAGCCGTTTAGAACAGACCCAACAGCAGGTCAATGAAGTTGTCGGTATAATGCGTGTTAATGTTGAGAAAGTATTAGAACGCGACCAGAAATTATCCGAATTGGATAGTCGGGCGGATGCTTTACAAGAGGGTGGTAAACGTTTCGAACAACAAGCACAGAAATTGAAACGGAAATATTGGTGGAAGAATTTGAAAATGATGATCATCATCGGTGTTATCGGTGTTGTTATTTTAATCATCATTATCGGTAATTTTATTTAATTTTAATCAGTTTTTTTTTAATTAAATCAAATGATTATTGGTTTGTAGTTTCGCTAACAGGTGGCAGTAGTGATCCGGATAAAAAATTAGTGGAATCAGGTAAACAATGAAATAGGAAACAAAAGATAATCGTCTTCCATTATTGTCAATTATTATTAAAAACAAAACAAAAATTGAATCGATGGTGCCTTGGAATTTGCACAATTTCTACATTCTTTTATTATACTTATCAAATTAATTAATTAATTAATTTAATGATTAATTAATCTTGCATTATAACTTTAGTTTGTGATTTATGTAAAAGTATATTATTATTATTACTATTATTATTAAAATATTTATCATTAGTGTTATAACGGCTCTTCTAGACCTCTGTCAATTGTGTTATCCCAGAAAATCGTGTTAATTTCGTCCATTTTGTTGTTAAACAAAGTATATCAATTGACAACACAAAAAAAATTTTGTTTAACAACGCCTCTTGTATTAATCGTGTTATTCCCGGAAATCGTGTTAATTTCGTCCATTTGTTGTTCAAGTATGTCTATTATTAGTAAAATATTCTAGACTTCTGTCAGTCGTGTTATTCCCGAAAATCGTGTTAATTTCGTCCATTTTGTTGTTAAAGTACATCTATTGTCATCACAAAAATATTTATAAATTTTGTTACCAATTCTTATTATAGTGCTCTATTAATCGTGTTATTCCCGGAGAGCGTGTTAATTTCGTCCTTTTTTTTGTTAAACAAAGTATATCTATTGATATCACAAAAATATTTGTAAGTTTTGTGAACTTATAACGCTTCTAGAGCTGAGTCGTGTTATTACTAAAGAAATCGTGTTAATTTCGTCGATTTTGTTGTTAAACAAAGTATATCTATTGCCATTACAAAAATATAAGTTATAACGTCTCCTATTTATAGTCTTACTATTTCGCGTTATTCCCGGAAATCGTGTTAATTGCAACCATTTTTGTGTAAATAGTGTTGTTAAAGTATCTCTATTACTGTTATTATTCCTATTATTATTATTATTCCTAACTCTCTGAGTCGTGTTATTCCAAAAAATTGTGTTAATTTCGTCCATTTGTTGTTAAACAAAGTATATCGATTATTATTAAAATATTTACCATTAGTGTTTTAATGGCTTTGTCAGTTGTGTTATTCCCGAAAATCGTGTTAATTTCGTCCACTTTATTCTTAAACAAAGTATATCTATTGGCATCATAAAAATATTTATAAATTTTATTATTACCGTCTTCTATTAATCGTGTTATTCCCGGAAATCGTGCTAATTGCAACCATTTTCGTGTAAATAGATTAATGTGTTGTTAAATAAGGTATCTATCATTATTATTATTATTGCTACTATTATTAGTATCGCTACAACAGCTCTTCCAGACCTTTGAATCGTTTAATTACAAAAAAAAATCGTGTTAATTTCGTCCATTTCCGTGTAAATCGTTGGATGTATTGTAAAACAACGTATATCTATTATTATTCCAACGCCTCTTCTAGACCTTACTAGGCCGTATTATCACCACCAAAAATCGTGTTAATTTCATCCATTTGTTGTTAAACAAAGCATATCTATTATTATCATAAAAATATAAGTATTTTTACAACTCCTCCTATACACATCTTCTAATCGTTTTATTGCTGAGAATCGTGTTAATTTCGTCCATTTTCGTGTAAACCATTGGATCTAATTGAAAATCGTGTTAATTACGTCCATTTTAGTGTAAATCGTTTGCTTTATTGTTAAACAAAGTATTACTATTACGATTATTATTGAATTATTTATTGCAGATTTGTATTATCAATCGTGTTATATCAGTAAAAATCGTGTTAATTTCATCAAAATCACTGGATTTATTGTAAAACAACGTATATCTATAATTATTGTTCTAGACCTATCTGGGCCGTATTATCACCACCGAAAATCGTGTTAATTTCATCCATTTTCGTATAAATCGTCTGTTGTGTTGTTAACGGATCCGTTTTATTTTGATACTTCTCCAATAATTCCCGATAATTAATATCGATTTGTCTCAATTCACCAATATCGTGTTCTAATTGTTTCTGATATTTCAACATAAACAATTGATTATTATCATTATTGTTATCAGTAAAAATTCGATAATTATCCAAATCGAAACGTTGTAAATGTGGACCATATTCTTGATTTTTAAAACAATACAAAAACGCGTTATTTAAACGCAATTTGTTATAAATGAACTGTAATTCTTTATTGTTATTATCGGTGGATTCGTTTAGAATTTCGTGGATTTTCAAGAATTCCGTGTCAGTTAGGCGGATTTTCACCCAATTTCTGTAATTAAAAATTAATTAATTAATTAATTAATTAAATTGTTAATTATCGCCTACTTTATCGGTTGTTTATAGAATAAACTGTAGAGTAAATAGAGGGCGCCGATTCTTATAAATTGACTGTCGGCGAATAGGAATTTTTTCGCTATCAGATAACAATTTTCGAGGAAAACTTCCAACATCGATAGAAACTGTTGGCCCCTACAAAATTAATTAATTCTAATTGTAATTCTAATTTAATTAGGCGAAATTACTCGAAGACACCGGTGAATTCCGTTTGTTTCCAAATTTGGGCAAATTCGTTGAAATTGTGCACCGATCGATTTGCGAATTGTTTCAACAAATTCTCGCAATCTTTTTGGAAATTTATCGCCAATTCGGCATCGTAATTCATCAAAGCCAATTGGATTTCGTTCGGTTTCTGTTGTTGATTCGAATCCAACGATTCGGCCATTTTGTGAGGTTATGTCAGATTTTTTCGAGGTTATCTCAACTGATTATAGCTCAAATTACACGATTTTAATTAGAAAATTTCTATTTTTTTTCCAAATTAATTCGTATTGTGTTTAATTAGAGCAATTATACACGATTTTTGCGATTATTAGTCAATTAATGGGTTTAATTAATTTGTGAGGTTAGGTCAACTAATTGTAGCTCCATTTAAAAACAATTGTAAATTCTTGGAATATTTTTGTAAATTCGTCGATTATTTTGTGAGGTTATATCGACTAAATGTCGCTCAATTGACGAATTTAATTGTAAATTTGAATGTCTGCTAGATTCTTAAAAAAATCGTATTAGTTTGCCAATTTTCGCCGCATGGCGCTGTTTATCAAAACAAATCTCGATTTTATATGGTTGGTAATGGGTTCGTCACCAACAGTTGGTAGGACTTGACACGAAACAAAATGGCTGTCCTAGTTTGTTCATGTGGCCGTTTCGAGCGCCAATGCGGCCGAAATTTGCATTAATTTCTACAATTTGAATTCGATCAAATTATCGGGTCGGGAAAATCAAGTCAGTTTTGATTTTATTTTTTGTTACCAATCGAATAATAGATTCGATTATTTGAGGTTATATCAACTAATTGTAGCCTTTATTGAATTAATTTAATTGTAAATTCTCATGACGTTTGTCGTAAATTAATTATCGATTGCGTTTTTAATTTATTTTATCTAATTTTTTTGAGGTTATTTTAACTAATTGTAGCGGCATTTGAATATTTAATTAGTTGAGTAATTGGCGCCAAGTTTTTTTGTATTTAAAAATAGGCGGTAAATTTGAAAATGATTCAATCGATTTGTTGACGTCATTGAAAATTTGATGGATCGACCTCAACAATTCTTTCTAATTCGTGGCAAATTTATGGCGTCATCTAGTCGATTATTAGCTGAATTAATGCAATAATGGCGGCAAATTTGAAACTAACACCTACGATTGGAGCATCTATAATGACGTCATTTAAGTATCATTTGTTTTTAGAGAATCTGGCCAACTTGTTTATTCTGACTTGTTGCAATTAAACGACGCCATCTAGTTGACTGGTTGAAAAGTATGGCGGTAGATTTGAAAAATTCCAAATGGGTAAAATTAATTTTTTTTTATTAATTTTTTGTTTTCTTTACATTCAATAAACATACCATAACATTAAATTTTAAAGACACCAATAACTCGAAAAATTGTTTTTTTTTTGTAATATTTTTCTTAATTTTTTTAATTATTAATTAATAATATTCTCTAAAAAGTGCTGAAATTCTAGAATTTTTTGTGTTTTGTTCTCATTTAAAATCTTCATTTTTTTTTTTAAATAGAATTTTGTTCTTAAATTTATACAATTTTACACAAAAAATAACAAATAACAATTGCAAAATCAAACAAATTTTCGAAAATCAAATTCGTTGTGTTGGAATTTTTCCAAAAAGAAGTGATCAAGAGGGCGCAAATTCACGCTACATTCACATGTTCAACACCCCACTCTCCGTCTAATCAAAGTGTGCTTGTATTTTTTCACCAATTAGACTACAAAAACAAACAAAAAAAAAAAACAAAAGAATCGACCGCGTTTACACCGCCATCTCGAAATCGGGTGTAAACGCACTCAATTATGACAGATTTGAAACAATTAACAGGACCGGACTTGGATAATTCCAATCTTTCTACTATTACTATTATTATTATGGAAATTTTCTTTTGTTTATTAGAAATTATTTACAAATTGACTATTTTTTTGGGATTTTTCATTATTATTATTATCTTTTTTTTTTTAAATGTTAATCTGGAATTTTCTTAAACATTAAAACCTTTTCAGTACAAAAAATTATCACAGTTAAACATTTATAGTGTGGAAATTACCCCAAAAATAACCTAAAAATCAATAAACGAAAAATAACCTAAAAAAATAATAAACAAAAGAAAAACTCAAATTATAGCAATTTTTATTAATAAAGAGTGTAACAAAAAGAAAATAATAATAATAATAATAAAGAAAATAAAAGAAAAACCGACAATTTTCCGTAAATTATACAACATTACAACATTTTCTTTTGTTTGTTTGTTTGTTTGTTTTTTTGTTTTTTTATCTCTATAAATAACGAATTTTCCGATTCGTTCTTGTTTTTAACATTAATTCATTTGTTATTTCTTGTAAGATCACAAGCCTACTATTACAAAATAATAATAATAATTGAAATACTTAACGATATACAAAAATAATTATAATAATAATAATAATAATAATTAACATAATAATAATAATAATAATATTGAGAAAAAATGAGAAATAATTCTATAAAATCAACTACAAAATTCACAGAGCAATTAAAGCTTTATTCTCTCTTTCTATCTATCTCTCTCTCTTTCTCTCACAATACGAAAATTCAAATTTCCCCCCAAATTACCCCCACTCATTTTTACAAGTTTATAACCAATCGTAAACTTAACCGTTTGCGTAAACGTTAACGTAACGTAAACTTGTCATTTATACCATTTTTAATAATAATAATAATAATAATAATAATAATAATAATAATAATATTTACAATTATTACAAAAAAATTAACAAAAATCAACCTATATTTCTCTACTATAATAATAATAATAATAATAATGATAATAATAATAATAATAATAATAATATAAACATACACGCACACACACACAATATTTAAATTAATAATAATAATAATAACAATAATAATAGTAGAAATTCAAATGACGCGCCAAATTTCACGAATATAATCAAGATGGCGTTTATTCTAACCTATAAATACAAATAAAACAAACAACAGAATAACAATTATGGCCCCCCGGTCTCTAATTAAAATCTAACAAAAAAAAAAAATCTAGACAATTGAATATCGAATAAAACAATTGAGCAATTTTAAATATGGCGCCAATATTATTATTATTATTATTATTATTATTATTATTAAATTGAGCTTATTGATTTGATAAAAACAAAAATCGAGTTGTTCATGGAATTTGTCTTTTGTTTTATTTTATTTAATTTCTTTCGAAAATAATCTCTTAATTAATTTATAATTAATTAATTAATTTAATTTAATTTAATTTAATTTTATTTACAATTACACACAAATATAGAGCGGCACAGCCTACTCGTTCCATTTTTTTTTATTAATTTTTAATTCTTATTTAATAACTGTATAACAAAAGATAGAGAGGTACGTCCATCTTTGTTGTTGCTATAGTAATACAAATATGTCTGTCTTTTTCTATTATGGTTTAGTTACCATTGAGTTGAAGTAGAAAAGATGGCCATTTGAGATTTTCTATCTTTATTTATCTTTAAGTCCTAATAGTGAATGTTCCATTAGGCTTGTATTAGGTTGATGGGCATAATTACGTATTTGATGTAATGAAATTAATTGATTTGGAAAACCATTGGTTGGTTGATTTTTTGGTAAATCTAATGTTGTTTTGTTCTGTTGGAAACTTAATGCATCATAGATATATGGACGATTTGGTGCTAATTGATGATGATGATGATGATGATGATTTAGATTTAAATGGCCTGTCATTGAATTGATTGGTGTGAATGCTGATGTTGTTATACCCCCACCACCACCACCACCACCGGGACCCGTACCCCCACCACCACTACCCCCACCACCACTATTATTATTACTATTACTACTACTATTATTATTATTGCCACTGTTTGTCCCATTCGTTGATTTCGCCGATATTGTTGTTGTTTGTCCATCATATGTGTTGTTTAAATTGGGTGTACCGGGTGGTGGGGGTGGTATTGGTGGTGGTTGTTGTTGTTGTTGTTGTTGTTGGTTTTGGCTTAATTGTTGGCGGATTATTACCAAATCTTCGTTTTGTTCTAGAATTTGTCGTGGTATATCGTTGGGATAGTCGTGTAAGTTTTCGGCACTATCCGGTGATACTTTCGGCCAGTATGGATGGTCGGCCAGGGTACCAGCACCGCGATGATTCAATCCTGGATTAGAAAATTTTTAGGTTAGATATGGCGGACAATGGGGGTATATTTGAACGAAGATTTCTCCGTTATTTTTCATTCTAGAAACACGTATTGGGGCTCATTGGAAAGCGCATTTCAAGCTCTAAATGTTGGTCTTTTTCGTTTTGGGAAATTTTCGGCGAATTTGGAGTTATTGAGGAAAATTAAAGAAGCGTCTAGAATTTTTGATCAAAGATTTCTCTGTTGTTTTTCACTCTACAAACAAGTATTAGGGCTCATTGGATAGAGGATTTTAAGCTACAAGGCGCGACAGATTCGGTTTTGGAAAATTTTTGGAAAAATCGGAATTATTGAGGAAAATTCAAGAAACAACTAGATTTTTTGATCGAAGATTTCTCCGTTATTTTCCAACCCAAAAACAAACACTATAGCTCGTTGGAAAGAAGATTTCATGCTACATTTCGTGATATTTTCCAATTTGGAAAATTCCAGGTTAGTTTTGAATCATAGGTGAAAATCTACAAATTTGTGTTTCTTATACTTTCGCCAATAACTCAGTGTATATTCATCTGTTTGTAGTGATTATGGGGTTTGTTTGATGGGAAATTGAAAGAGATTTCCGAATATGTAGGAAATTTTCCGATCGGTTCGATAGTTTTCCGGAAAATTGAGAAAAATTACAAAATTATCTGCGATTTTTCTTGCCAAAACTCCAACATTTTCTCAACAGTGGCGCTATCTTTCTGGCATATTGGGAAGTGCGAGGCTAGTTTTCCACATAATTTTTCCGGGAAACGAAGGAAATTTTCCATATGACAATTGAAAAGTCTACAGAATTATCTACAAACTGAAAATCTGGAAACAATTCTAATAAGTGAAAATTGTAGATTTTCCCCAGAATTTTCCTCGAATTTCCCAAAGTTAGATGTACACAAACTTTCACGAATAGACCTCCAAAAATTGTGACATTCAATTGCCTCTAAAATTGCGCAATAAAGTTTTAATATAAAGATTTTCTAATTTTCCCGAATTTTCCGGAAAACCATCAACCCTNATTTTCCGGAAAATCATCAACCCTATAGGAAAATTTATCGCATTTTCCGAAAGCTCTCGAAATTTACTAACAAATGAACCCCATGTTCACTATAAACAAATGAATATAAACTGAATTATTGAGAAAATACCAAAAAACGCAAGTTTCTAGATTTTCCTCTAGAACGCCAAATTGACACAAAATTTCTGAAAATTAAATCTACAATGCCCCGGGGCTTGAAATACGCTTTACAACGCGCCATATTACTTGTTTCTAGAGTGAAAATTATCGGAGAAATCTTGGGTGAAAGTGTCGACTTTTTTCAAAGAGTTAATTGGTTGAATTTACCTAGGCCGGTGCCAATGGGCGGTCGTTTATCGGTCCGTTCGGCATGCTTCTGCATATGTTTACTCAAATAGGTCTCTTGCGTATAACTTTTGCCACAATATTGGCATATATGCGTCTTCAAATGTTTGCTCTCTTTATGTTTGGGAATGTGTTCCAACAGTGACGGCTCGTCACTGAAACATTTATAGCACGAATTGCATTTGTATGGTTTATCAGTTTGATGGCAACGACTGTGCGATTGTAGGTTGCTCAACTGGGAGAACGCCTTCTGGCAACCAGGATGTCGACATCTAGAACAAAACATAACCAACAAATAGCGATTTGTTGAATTTTTTGAGCAAACCACCAATTACTCACTTGTACGGTTTATCACCAGTATGTGTACGTATGTGTTGCTGTAGATGGCTCAATTGTGTGAATTTCCTTTGGCATATTTCGCAACGGTACGGTTTAATGCCTAAATGGATGCGTGTATGTTGTGATAAATAGGAACTATTGGCGAATGCTTTACAACATTGTGAACACTTGTATGGTTTTGCTTCACGCATATGGGCCTGGGTGTGCAATTGTAGTTCAGCCTTCGAACCAAATACCTGTCAAAATTAACACAATTGAGGTTAGAATTAGGTTAAAATTTCCGCCGCCATATTGGACTTATTTATAGGTTATGAGGGAGATTTTGGCAAATTGTTGCGTTATAAAACAACCACAAATAGTTGAAGTTGATATATTTTAGGTTAGAATTTTGTAAATTTCCATTTATAGGTTATGTTCTTCAATGGAAGCGAGCAACACATTTTCGAGTTTAGCATCGGAATGGCAGAATTAAGGTTAGAGCAACACATTTTTCCAGTTTTGCATTAGATTCATTTTAACCTAAAGAGTGCTTCTATTGTGGAAACATTTAGGGTTATTTATTTTCTCAAGGTTGGCAATTAAACATCTGTCATCTAAATTTAAATGACAGCTGTCATTTTAGCAATTTCTAGTCTAAATTTAAAAACAGTTGGCACTGTTATTAGTGCTTATTTTTAAGTGAAATAATCGAATATTAAGGGGTGTAAAGGGGTGAAAGAAGTGGCCAATTATGATAAATTTCGCTAAATATAAAAAAACAAGGGTGTAAATTGTATAAAACGCGAGTTTACAAGTTAAATTTCAAATGGGCTATAGGGTTGAAATTTTACCAAAATATTCCCTCGGATTACACTAAAACACATTATTGTTAATCGAAAAAATAAGGGTGGAAAGGGGTGTAAATTTATATTAAAAATTCGTTTCTGTACGATCAAGAAAATCAAATTTTCCCTACTTCCAGTTGAGCTACAGGGTTGAAATTTTGATAGAACCTTTCTAGAGGACTACCCTAAGCATCCCTCAAATTTAACGTAAATTACCCTATAAATAATAACGTATTTTAACAATTATCCAGTTTTACGCGAAACACCTCGTATATTTTCGAAAATAGAGCAAATCTTCATTGAACATTGAAAATTTTCCAGATTTTTCTAGAGATAAAAAAGTCAACTTATTGCCAATCCGAAAGGGGTAAACGGCTGAAATTTTGCCAAAATCCTCCCCAAAAACTACCATAAATCTCCCCCAAATTACCCGAAATTACACCATAAGTAACGCATTATTTAGAGAACTATCCAGTTTTCCACGAAACGACCTGTAGAATTAAAAAAAACAAAAACGGTACTGTAAGAAGAATACAAAGCGTCCCTATTTCAAGTCGAACATTAATCAAATTTTCCGCAATTTTCATTAGTGCTAGAGGGTTGAAATTTGGCCAAAATCTTCCCCAAATACCACCCCCCAAACCCCCCAAATTTCAACCAAATTGCTCGATAAACAATGACATAATTTGACAAGTATCCAGTTTTAGACGAAACAGCCTGTATGTTTCAAAAAAACTACCCAAAATTGTAGGATAATTGAAATTTTTAAAATTTTCCCTCATAGATTCGATTACTCACCCTGTCGGGAATATTTACGGAAATTTNTCCCCAGCCAACTATTTTCAAAAATTTCAATTAATATATTGGCAAAATCATGGCCTACTTTTCTTTTTCTAAATTTCGTAAATTCCAGCCATCTATGATCAAAATTCGAGTTAATAAACTATTTGGAATCAAGTAAACTGTGATTTGAGACAGTTGAATAAAATTTGTGTAGATATATAAAAGTCAACGCCAACTTTTCACAAAATTTTCTCAATGAATTTCGAAAATATGGCGCTATAAAAAAATTCCCCAGCCAACTATTTTCAAAAAATTCAGTTATAAATTATTAAAAAATAAAAAAAAAAAACGGAGCAAGCAAGCCGTGAATCGAGACAGTTGATGATTGAAACAAAATCTGGGTAGACATACGGTTTTGATGACGATTAGACGAGGGGCTATAGGGACGCAAGAGGCGAAGTATAGAATTTTAGAACTAGGAACTAGTTTTTTTTCGTTTTTTTTTTTTTAATATTTTATTTCTTGTATCTACGAGGTTCTCTCTATTTCGTGGCTAGGTCACCACTTGTGGCGGCGGTCCTCCTCTTTCTCAACCAACACACACACACACACACACCAACACATGTACAGTGAGGTACAAAAAAAAACACACATCAAGGTCAAATGTTTGCCGAAAATTTTCAATTCAAACATCCAAGTCGCCTATGATCATTCTGTTATTTAAGATTACAAGCCAGCTAGATTATTAACAGAAAAAAATATTTTTCGAAAAAATTATGGAAGACGAGGCGGCTTTGGTTAATTAAAAACAATTAATCAATCAATCAGATATTTTTATTTTTTTTTGTTTTCGATAAATTGTAATTAAATAAATTTATTTAAATTTTATACACGAAATATTCGTGTATGTGTGTATTTATTTAAAAACAATCGAACCAGAAAAAAATCGAATCGGACAAAATTTTCAAAGCCAACTAGTTTCAGGGACAGCAATTTTTTTAGCATTACTGTTATTACTATTATTATTATTATTATTATTATTATTATACCAGTTTTTTTAAGTTACATTATCATTAGATAATTTGAGATATTGTTTCTTATCAGTAAGTACCGGAAATAACCTGAGAGTAATTTGAATCATTTTGTGATAAGAGACAATACACTAACACACTTAAAACAATCGATAACAATACATTTATACACTTAAAAAATACGTAGAAACAAGTTTTTTGAGTATTTATTTGTTTATTTATTGAATTCATTTTCAATATTTAGCGGTTTTAATTAATACTTGATTTTAATTCTTTTTTTTTAATTTATTTAATTTTTTTAATTTTGATTTTATCTCGATTCGTGAATGAAATATTCGAATAAAAAAATCATATTCTTCGATTATTTCCCAAATGAACCAATCATTTTGGTGTTATTGTAACAAATTAGACCAATAACGATTGAATCGAATTACAACCAATCGAATTGTTGTAATATTCAAATCAACCAATTAGACGATTTATTTGAAATAATGGGAACCAATCATGTGTTTGAATTTTTTGAAACGACCAATCATAAACCGACAATTTTAAATCAACCAATTAGAATGATTCGTTTGAAATAATCCAGAAATACTCGATTCAATTGTTATTTTAGTTAATTAGAAATAATAATGAATCAATCATTTGTAAAATTTCTATTTTTTCAAATCGACCAATCGTGATGGATTTGTATTTGAAATTTAACCAATAATCTGGTGGTTTATTTTCGATTTTAAACGAATTATAAACATGGATTAGTTTGAATTGAACGAATCGAATTGTTGTAAATTTTAAATTAACCAATTGGGAGGATTTTATTTGAAAATAAACAACGATTCAATTTATCGTCATATTTTGTCTATAAACAAATAATAGGGCATGATTTTTAAAATTAACCAATCATAGAACAATTTATTTGAAATACAATCAATTATTTCAATATTGCATTTTGAATGGACCAATCGTAATAGAGAATTCTTGAAAATTAACCAATCATCTAGTTATCTATCGAAATTTAAACCGATCGTAGATGTTGATTGGTTGAAAACAAACCAATCGGATTGTTGTAAAATTTAAATCGACCAATCGCATGATTTATTTGATATGATCGAAAAATATAGCCTACTTGATTGAAATAAAATCACATATTGAGTATAATAAATAGAAAAAATCAACCAATTATAGTGGACAATTTTCGAAATTAACCAATCATAGATTGGCAATTTTAAATCAACCAATTAGGACGATTTATTTGAAACAAATGAGAAATATACTAATAAATAAACGACCAATCATGTGTTAGTTTGTTTTTTTTTTTTAATCCACCAATCGTAGAACAGTTTTTCGTTCAAATTAACCAATCATGTAGATTTAAATAAAACCTAGATACTGATTGGTTGGAATTAAACCAATGGAATTGTTGTCAATTTAAAATCGACCAATCAGAAACGGGTTTTTTCAAATTAACCAATCAACTGGAGTTAAAACTAACTATAGATGTTGATTGATTGGAATTGAACCAATGGAATTGTTGCAAATTTAAAATCGACCAATAGGAAACGGTTTTTCTCTAATTAACCAATCATTCAGTCATCTATCTAGATTTAAATAATCTAGATATTGATTGGTTGGAATTGAACCAATGGAATTGTTGCAAATTTAAAATCGACCAATGGGAAACGGTTAATTTTAAATGAACCAATCATCTAGTAATCTGTCAGGATTTAAACCAATTGTAGATTTTGATTGGTTGAAATTAAACCAATGGAATTATTGTAAATTTTAAATCGACCAATCAGCACCAAGATAGTGTAAAACAAAATAAAACATAGCCAACTCTATTCAAAATATACAGTTTTTTTTTATATATAATGGTTGTATTCTGTATACACATGAAAGAGACGATTTTTATCGTTAATTAAATAGCCTGAAACGACTTTATTATAAGTCATGTCCCCCTTTTTTATGATGAATTTAAAACCAACTTAGACTAGTGTGTGTGTGGCTTTTATAAATTCACACTAACACAAACGAAAATTAAATATATTTGTGTACACATATAGACAAACTCAGGCACCCATACAGACATTGAATAGACACTTGAAACGTGTTAAAAATTGATTTTCTAGACGATTTTTTTCGAAAATCAACATACCACTGGAAACAACACCAACAAAACTAAAAAAACAAAAAAAAAAAACAAATGCCTATCACAAAATCATTACATCACGATTGTAAAATGATTTAAAACTATATAGTTGATATTTATTTCCGCAAATGGAAAGGTCAAGGTTAATTCTTAGTATTATTAATAATAATAATAGTAGCCGTAGATAAATTTTGTTTGTCGATACGTTTTTGTCTACCAAAAAAAACCATAGTAACCATTTTTGTTACAAAAAAAAAATAAAATCATAGTAGTTATTGGAATAAATCCCAGACTACTCGATATTAATTGATAAAAATTAATAATAATGATAACAATGGCGCGGAAAATCAATTTCCATAATTTAGTTTGAACATAAAGAAAATTAGAATAAACCTACGCCACTATTATTATTATTATTTTTCAATTGTGTTGTTTTTTTTTGGGTTGTAGTGGGGGTGGGGTGGGGGTTAATTTTGTTACCTTCTCCTCTTGGAAATTCTCGCCAACTGAGATCGGTGTAGGTGGTGTCGATGGGGTTGTACCTCTATCATCATCATTATTATTATTATTATTATTATTATTATTACTATTATTATTATTTCTCCCTTCTAATGACCTTGAATCATTCCTGAGATTCTCTAAATGGGTTTTATATTCTCTATATTTGAGATCATTGATATTATTATCAGTAGTTGTGGTAGAATGATGGCGCATATCTTGGGGATTATTATTATTACCCTCATTATTATTATTATTATTATTATTACTATTATTATTACTAGAATTTAATACACGTTCACTATTAAAATTATCACCACTATTATTATTATCACCATTCAATATTCGTTCAGATGGACTAAGATTGCCACTATTATTGCTATTATTACCACTATTATTATTACCACCCCCACCACCGCCATTTAATAGACGGTTATCAAGATGTAAATGATGGTCCACCAGACTGGCCCGATCTAAGCCTGTTAGATGGTTCCGTTCGCCGGCTATCAATCGTTCTAAATTCGTACGTTCTTGTAATAGCCGATCGGGGTTCAAACTCAAATTCAATTCAAGATGCGAAGGGTGGTGGTGATGGTGGTGGTGATGGTGTGGATGATGGTGCGGATGATGGGGATGATTTCTATCAATTAATTGTTGTTGTGGCGGTAATAAATTATTATTCACTTGATTACCACCATTATTATTATTATTACCACCACCACCACTAGGGGGATGATGGTGGAGATTTAAACGTAAATCAACATTACGTTCATTCAAACGATCCCCTAATGATCTTAACGTATCAATGGAACGTTGTAAATAATTTGTTGAATTATTCTCTAATAACATTGGGGTTGGTTGGTGGTGGAAATCTAAACCACCACCACGATATTCTAAACGACCCTCCAGTTTGATTTTAAAAAATTTCCCACAAATAACACACAATTAAAATAAGGGTGGAATTTACATAATTCGATTTAATAACTGCACTTGTTAATTTAAAATCGTAGGCGGCTATGACAACATCTGAACGAAACAAATGAACACTAAAAAAAAAATCACTAATTTGTTTTATTTTAGGTAACAATCGGCCGATTGTCTATTATTTTTATATGATTCAATTGTTTCACCCTAAACACACTCGATTATTTTCGAATTTTCCGCCCGAAAAAAACAAACGAAAAAAACAAACGATAGAATCGTAGTTGTCGTGTCGATGGTAAAAACTATACTAAACGCACACAGCACGCTAGATTAGAAAAAGTCTGGCCGCGGCGTCTCCAGCAGCATCCGACATCGCGGTGTGCTGTGAAATTGGTAAATGTTCAGTAGTGGTGGGGGTAGACACGACACACACACATAGATTAAATGAGGGGACAAGTGGGGCAGGGGGCCCGTATAGAAATAGAATGAGACGTAAGGGGGGCGCTATAGTTACATAACAACGTCACACTAACACATGTGTTATTAGTGGGGGTGATTTTTTTTTTAATTACCACAATAAAATTAAACCAAACTACAACCCTTATAAAACTACCCTGTAGTGTGGAATTTTATAGAATTATTGAAAGTGTCCTTGAAAACTTCCCCTATTTACCACCACTACTACGACGACGGCTAAAATACAGCCACCCCCAATTCCGACGTCTCTTAAAAATTATACACCAACCCATCATCAATAGGGGGTGTCTGTCGGGTTGGTGTTTTTTTCGCGTGTATAAAACGACTCGTGTCAGGGTGAACTGTTATAGGGGTGGTTTACCCGGTGAACTTTTCTCTACACACGTTTTTCGACGGGGCCAAATCGATAAGATTCTTATCAACCAAAAATTTATCGGCTATTAGATTAGAGGGTTGCAATCGATAAGGACTAATCGTGACCTTCAAAATTACTTATCAAATAATAATAATAATAATAATTGGCGCTATTTTTATTTATTATCGAAATTTCCGAATAAAGAGAAAGGATAAAACCAGAAGCGTATAATAATAATAATAGTAATAATAATAATAATGATAATAATAATGGTAATAACAACAACAACAAAAAAGAAACAAAATCCATCAATTTTTGGGTTTTACAATCGCGTTAGCCTTGGACAACCAATTTTTATTTCACCTCTTCCATAATTATAATATATCCATCTCATTTCAATACATTTAAATTCGTATATTTTATTTCATTCTAATTACCTATGATTATTCTCTTCTAATATTTTAAAAATTATAATCAAAGTTGGCGTTTTTTCTAAATACATTCAATTTTTTTCGATTCGAATTTATTTAAAAATATATCCCCATCCTTGTCTTACTCATTATTTCTATCGGTTAATTAGATAGTTGGCTATGATTTTTATTGATTAATGTCGTAGATTGTTTCATATTGTAAAAAATTTGAAACAATCTACGACATTATCCAACAAAAAGCATGCACCCTATTTTGTTTAGAAATTTCGAAGGGAAGGTCAACGACACAACTACCCCTATTTTTTGCGCAATCCATCTCCAAGGGTTTTATTATATTACCCAAATATCGGTAAATTCTCGATAATTTTCGACAATCTCTAAAACTAGAATTATTTTTATTGCACCCCTGTAAAATTTTCGGAAAGGGTTTTTATTACGATTTTATTATTGCGCAATTCCAACACGACCGGATCTCAAACCAATCGATTTCTTCTAGTATTTGAAATTCGACAAGAAAAAAATCAAAGGGGTTGTTTTTGCCCTAATATAATTTGTCAAATTCGGGCTGTACTTTCCGGTCGATATCGAACAACCCTTAAATTTACAATTTAGCACCCTGTCATTTCGGAAATTTTCGGGTAAATTATGACAAATGACATCGATTTTCGTGTCACATCATAGGTAACTCGAATTTAATCGATTTTTTATTTAAATCGATACCCCCATGTACCGACCCATCAAAATGACTGATTACGCAGTTAGACAGTCAGTTCGAAAAAATAGAAAAAAGTGTGCTTTGAAAAACAACCGACTATCAATGTCAAAAAGACATATTAGATAGAGATAGATAGATCGAGGGGTGGGGGGGGATGGTAATAATAGCAAACAAAAACAGGACCTTAGTCTGGTTTTTTTTCTCACGGCGTTTTATGCAAATCGTCCATCAAGATACCACTGGTTTTTGAGAAATTTGTTTTGGGGGGAAAAAAAAAACAGTTGAACTACAATCGACCAGACCAATTAACAACAACTAATCAACAATTGTGGAATTTCGAACAAAAAATTGTACAACTACAATTCGGAGATTTTTAGGGGTTGTTTTGAAATGTCATATACGGGGATAATATAAGAGGGGTAAGTTTTGAATGACCAAGGGTCAAAAAATACAAAAAGGGACTTTTTGCTGACGAATCGTTTTTTTTTCCGTTATTTAACGGATTTTTTTACACGTTCACCCCAAAAAGACACGTGCTATTTCTCAACCCCCACCCCTATTTACCAAAAAATTAATAATCAAGTCTACTGTGATATAAAACAAATAAAATCAAATCTATTTGTTTTCTAGGATTAGTTTAAATCAATTGGTGGTAATAATGATAAGGGGTAGCCACCCTTAGAAATCAATAGAGATGTTAAATATCAAGTGGCATTTTTTTTTCTATTCTGATAATGGTAATGTAACACTAATAATTCTGTCAACATTCTTTAATCTACCCCGAAAGAAATAGGGGTGGTTTTTTTCTATTGTTCGAAGGGTTCGATTATACATCAATAAGATCAAGTTTTAACCATCTACATTGAAATCATAGGGTTGTTCTCTATATATTTATCAATAGATAATCGGATAGGGTGAAAATAGCGGAATATATTAAAGGGGTTGTTATTATTGCGTGATTGATTCTATATATATACGAATTGGGGTTGTTTCTTTTTTTGTATTATTTTCTATTTAAATGTCATGATAACAATCAAATTTGGGTTAAATATTTTTGCCAAAACGTGTGCCCCGCTCGTGGTGGTGGTGGTGGTGGTGTTGTTTAAAAAAAAAAAAAATAAGGGATGAAATCTTCAATTTTTTCCAACAAATAAACACCTGTTAATTTCAATCACAACATCTGTTGTTGGATCAATTGTTTTGTTGTTGTTTTGTTTGATTTAAGGGGTTGAATAACAAAAAAAAAAAAATCATCGCCTACTATGATCATATGTTGTACACATAAAAAGGAAGAAATCTCAGACAAATGAAAACGAAAGTGTCTGATTTTCCATCTTTGTCGCACCAATTTCAACCGTTCTGTTATATAGCACCACCACCCCCCCAACCCCCGCACTACCCCCTATTCACAACCTCATTAATAATCTCCATGTGTGTTTGTTATATACAGAGGGTTGTCCAGTTGTTCGGGTAACTAAATAGAGGAAACTCGTCCAAGGTCAAGTTCATCTATCTCTCTCCGAATCATCCCCTTCAATCAATACGATAATTATCTATCTTTGTCTAGATTTTCGTGGGTCGAGGGTGGTTGAGGGGGTGGAATTTGATGACCACCTGTATTTTACCTGATCATGATGATGATGATGATGATGGAATAGGTGGGGTGGTTGGGGGTGAAGTGGGGGAGGAAATAATTTCACTTTCGGTTTTTTTTTTTTTTTAAATTGTCGTAGATATCAAAACTGTTTTCTGTCGAAATTCTGTCGATCGACCCCCTTTTCGTACACACGCACCCTCTAACACATACACGTGTATGGCAGACTGTGAGCCAGACCTGTTGTGTGAATCAAGGACTCCAAGGGCACCCACCCCTGGACAACATTTCCAACCCCCTTGGCGTCGCTAGCGCCGCCACCACCACCACCACCACCACCGGCAGAGTTCATTCGTACGGTCGTCTCAATTCCCCCGTTCACACGCTTAATATACGAAAATAGTAGGCCATGGAATTATTAAATACCATAAATAATAGAGAAAAAAACACAAAAACAAAATATAAACTACCACCCCTATATACAATGAACAAACAAAAACGTAATAAATTCAATTGTTTGAAACGCCAACTTTGCTATTTAAAAAAAAAATTTAACAATTCAATATAAAATTGAATTTTAATTAATATTAATTGACGAATTATTTGAGCAACTAGAATAATAATAATAGTAATAATAATAGTACATATGGTAGTCACACAGATTTACCACCAAACTATAAAAAAATCGGTTCTCATGTGTGTGTAAACACCCTTTAGTTTAGATTTTTTTTTTTTGAATTGGGGGTGGATTATATTAAGGGAACATATGTTTTGATTAAGGGTCGGCATTGTGTTACAGAAAGTAAAAGTGGGCTAAGATTGTTTTTTTGTTATTGTTAGTCTTCAGTTGTTTCATTTTTTAAATCACTAAAAAGTATCAGGTGGCTAAGTTTTTTTTTGTTTTAGTTTTGAACTAAACCCAAACAAAAAAAAACAAGTTATCTTTGATCCGTTGATTAATTAACGGGGTTAAAACAAATGAAAAAACAACTAGATTCCAATATATGAAAAAATGGCGCTAGGAGGGGCGGTTAGAAATAAATCTACTAGAGATTATAGGTTAGAATAATGGCGACAGTAGGGGAAGTACAAACAAATGACCAATGGCGCATTAACCTACTTGATTTTTTTGAACGAATTTCTAAAAATAAGGGCAAAAAATTAGTAGACTTTTAGTCTACTAGATTCTTGTTATAAAAAATTATTAAAAAAAAACAGTCTACTAGATTCTATTTGGAAAAAATATGAGAAAAAATGGCGCTACAAGGGGAGGTAATAATCACTTGACGTAATAATGGCGACAATAGGGGAAATACAAAAGCCATTAATGAATGAAAATATGTTTACAATAAGCCTACTAGATTTACTTGGATTAAAACAAAAAAATTGGTTGAAAAACTACTGCGTTTTAGTATCAAAACATAGGGGTCGATAGGGCAGAAAAAATAGCGAATTTAGGGGTGGTAGTCTTCTGCTTTACTAGACTTTCAGTCTACTAGATTTAACACAAAAAAAAACAATTATGGGAAAGAAATAAAATCCAAAAAATGGCGCTAGTAGGGGAGGTAATAATCAATTAATATTTGAGGTTAGAATAATGGCGACAAGAGGGGAAATATAAAAACAATATAATGAATGAAACGACATTTACAGTTAGCCTACTAGATTCGTTTTTGTGCATGGAAACAAAAAAAATTACTGACCACAGTCAATTGTTTCCTTTTTTTTTTTGGAAATTTCAATTGATTAAAACAAACATTTAATTCTTCTGTTGTTTTTTTTTCTGGTTTTTTTTCTTTTCGTTATTTCGTTATTTAAATCAGTTGTCCTCGAATTTCAAAGCCTACCTCAAACTATCGCAACTTAAGCCTAAATTATAATTTTATAATAGTGAAAGTTTTTTTTTTCCCCCCGTAAAGTCACACAAAAAAGTGCTAAACAGACAAAACAACATCAACACGGAAAAAAAAATTACAATAAATTTAATTTATTCAAATGTTCTTCTCTCACCACACGTATATAATTAGCATAATTCAATTTTTTGCGCGCCCTTTTTTCTTTTGTTTTAGCGAAATTTCGCTAAAATCTAGTAAGCGTGGAAAAAAAACAAATTACAACTACTACAGTTGTTGTAGTAGTAGGCTGGGTGGGGGCAAAAAGGGGCAAAAAAGTGTAAAACTTCTCGATTTTTTCTTCATTCTTCTTCTTCGTTCATTTGTTATTCAAGATTAAAACAAAAAATAAATAAAGCAAAGAAGAACAAACAAAAAAAAAATGAATACGGCGTGTGCCGAATTTTTTCCCATTGATCCCTTCACCCCCCCCGACAATCCCCATCTATGTCACATCAGTTTTTATCGTATCTTCATTTTTTTCTATTACAACTACTACGTTACTCTTCATTTGTTTTTATTCGATTTTTTCCTAATTCATCTTAAAGTAGTAGGCGATGGTTATTGTTTTGTTTGTTTTTTTCGTTTACTATTGGCTTATAGTTTCTCATTCAATTGTTTATTTTTATCAATGGAATTGTCGTAATCACATGATTAATTTACCTCCCCTATCGGCGCCATTCATCCACAATTATCGTATAATAGTGGGGATTAGAACAATTAATACGAGAAATGGCGCTATTTTTGATTAATTGTCACTAAAGTTAGGTTAGTAATGGCGGCAATAGGGGCGGTTATAAATTCGATTTCCTGTCGGATTTCCGGTGGTATTTAGATTTCCTGTTTATAGGAAATTGTGGGGTGATGGTGGAAGAAGACGGAAAAAACACCCCCCATTGAGGGTGTAAAATTAGTGTTGCGTTATTTTTTTTTTAAATAGAAAAAAATTTGAAATTAGATCTTTTTTCGGTCTATTTATAGAAAAATCACCCTCGTGTTTTATTATCGTATCGCATCAAGATCGCTATGGGAAAAATCTCTCAAAAAAAAAATTCATCCCCCTCTTGTTATAATAAAACACACCCTCACACCTGTTCAAGACAACATTAACCTTGAATTTTTTCCGAAATTTCTATTCATCCTAGTAGTCGTGGATAGAATCACAGTATACTTTGATTGTTGTTGAATTGGAAAAAAACAACAAAACCATCAGTGTTGCCAACATTATAATTATGTTAATTTTTTTGTTCTAATGTTCATGTCTATTAGACATTAGGGCTTGTCTAACAATATTCCTATTTCTATCTTTATCTATTGTTTGTTAATTTCAATTCGATTGAACAAAGATGGATGGTTTGATATAATTTTTTTGACATTTACATGGGGACATTCACCTTAGCCTACTATGATTATAAATATTCGAAATGAGAGACAAGATAGACGAGGACTACTAGATAGAAATTAACCAAAAAAAAAACCAACGGCGACTATGTTGTTTTTTTTTTGGAAATGTTAAAAGCTACTATATGGGGTCAAATCTACCTGAAAACTAGGTAGCCCTGGATTTAGGTGGGGGGGGTTAGCGGGTAGTAAGGGGGTGGGAATTGTTTCTAGCTTACCTGTGGACACATTTTGCATTGGTATTTCCTCGGTTGTGGTCCATTTGTAGGTCCATGATTACCACCCCCATTATTATTATTATTACCACCACCACCCCCATTGATGCCATTTTGCATACTACCCATTTTTGTGGCATTTATCGGTTGTGGTACAACTAATAAAGCTGGACTATTTCCAGTTATACCCGGACTGGAACTACTCGATGTTGAACGGCCTGATGTGTACAAACTGGGGGTTGTACCCATATGATGGTGGTCCTCCATACCTTTATTATTATTATTTTCAATTATTATCATTTTTATTATTATTTAAAATAATAATAATAAGAATTAACAGATGGAGAATTTGCAATTAGTTCAAACACCTGCTAAACCCCCCCCACAACAACCCCCTCTAGGTATCGTATAAAATAGGGAATTTATCTAAAAATTGCACCTGTTTTCATAGCCATCTTGATCTTACTCTATCTCTCTCTTTATAGTTCGTTTAAAGGTTAAACAAACGAAAAAAGCGATGACGTCATTGAAAATTTTGCACACAACTGTACAGAAATTAAAACAAATGAACATATAGAAAAAAAAAACCCAGCCATCTATGTTTCTAATATATCTAAATGTATCTAGTAGGCTCACATTCAATTGTTGTTATTATTATTATTATTATTATTATTAATAAACATAGCCAACTTGATCTAACTAATTCATATTATCAATTAAATTGTTTTTAACAAATTATAATTGTTGGTATAGGCCAATTTGGTTGGTTAGAAATAAAAAAAGACTACCGTTATATTATTATTACTATTATTATTATTATTATTAGAATGTTGGAAAATTGGCAAAAATGGTTCCCCTCCAGCACCACCCCCTGACCCGACCTAAACCCGATTGAATTGTCTCAAAAAGATCGAATAAATTTTGGCAAATTAGAAAATTTCTTGGAAATCAGTTTTGATATTTTCACCCGAAAATTATTGACAAAAACAAACGAAAAAAAAAACAAAAAACTAGTCAAACAGGAAGTCTTCTAGCTTGCAATTTTTGTTTTTTAAGCCCCCCTGCCGTCCCGCCATAGTTTAGCGGGCCCCACCATCGACCATCTCGTGGAAAAAAAAAAACCGTCATCACGTCACCCATAAAGTGGCGAAGAAGCGAAACAAAGACGCAATGATTTTTCGAAAAATCGCCAATCTAGCCGACTTTGTTTAATTAATTAAAAATTAATAAAACAAAAATAAAATTTACCAAAAAATTTATAATAATAATAATAATTGGGTGTTAATTAATTAAACATTCACTTCATGAATATCAAGGCTTTTTTTCGTTGAATTTTCATTTGTTTTATACAACGATTTTTTGTTTCTTCTATATTTGTAAATAAATAAAATATTTTTTAAAATCTAGTTAACGTTGGTTTTTCTATGGTATAAACAAAAAAATCCAATAATTTAATCACAATCAAAGGTATCCATGAAATCGCTCCATCTCTATCTAACCGATATAAAATTCGATCTAGATAGAAAGAGATGGTTATAGATTTTATAATCAACGCTATCTAGATTTGTAGTTTTTTTTTCTAGTTCTTCTACCACAATTATTATTATTATTTTTATTATTATTACAATTTATTAATTTCGTAATTTTCCATTTGATTAAATCTAATTTGAAATCAGTTATGATAATTTTTGTGTCTTTATCTAAATTTTTTTCCACGAAATTTTTTGCAAAATTTTAATCCGGTTTATTCTAATTAGTCCCGTTCTAATCTCTATCTATCTTTGTTTAATTTTCGCTTCACATGAAAAATTCTAGTTGGCTGGTAAAACAAAAATAAAACAACCGAATTTAATAATTAAAAATATCCGGTTTAATTATTAATTAATTTAAATATTATCCAAATTATTATCAATATTATTATTATTGCAACCATCTTTGTCGAATTGCCACGAATTCCGATCAATCTATCTTTATTTATGGTTTTTTTGTTTTTTACATAGCCGCCTATTTTTGTCTTATTCAACGATTTGATCATGGGTAAATTGATCCTGATCCTGATGATGATGATGATGGATTGTTTCGTTGTTTATTTATTTATTTTCAATTTCTGATAAACAATTTCGAATTTTTTCACAAATTTATGTAAAAATGACGTCATCGTTGTGTAATTCGCTTGTTTTTTTTTTTTTCCTCTACCAACTGAAATAAATTCATCTTCCGTGTACAATCGGAAAAATTTGAATAGAGCGGCAAATTCTTTTGTTTTAATTCGAATCGTGAAACAAAAGAAATTCTAACCTCAATATTTATGGCAATTGTTGTTTTGATATTTTTGTTTCATCATAGCCAACTTTATATTACGAATTTTTGGTTCCATATGATTAATCACAACGGTTTCGCACGAAATTCTCGATAATTTACCAAAACGAATTTGAAAATTTGAAATGGAATTATCGGAATTTTTCATTATTTTTTTATAATTTTGTATTTTATTTTTTCAAATATAAAAATTCGATAATAATAGTAATGATAGTCGTTTGTTTGATTCTTGTCGCCAACTGCGATCTGAAACTTTTTCGAAATGTCAACGTATCATAGCCTACTATTGCTATTTTCGAATTTTAACCGTTTTCTATTTTGTCAGATGTTTGAACTTTTGCAACAAATGAAATTTTAAATTAAAATTTAAGCCAACTTCGATCCTTACCATACTTACTTTTCTGCATTTGATTATGTTCATTCATTTTGGCTTCATAACCCTGTTTATTAATGCCCATTGTATTCCTTGTCCAATTTGGGTAATCATCTTTACCATGTTGGCCACACTGCTAGAACAATCGAATAATAAAACAACCAAAAAACTAGTTAGACAAAAAAACATCATCATTATCAATGTCTACTAGACGAAATTTGTGGAATTCCCAGGTGTAGTCGATTTTTTCCCAGGGTAAGAATCATCATCATCATCATCAACAACGTCGCCAACGTCGAGGCCATAATGGTAGTGGGGGTTGGTGGTGCGTTCCACCCCTTTCGCACCACCACCACCATCGTCGGCGGCGTTGTCTGGTTGTTATAGCAACAACAAGGTCGTGTACTCAATACTACCACCCCTGAAACATCTCTATCTAACCATCTCACTCTAACCACCCCTACCCTTTATGATAAAGATGATAATGATGATGATAATGATAAGATGCGACAAAGATGGGGTGATATTTGGATAAATTTCTTTAAATAATAATATCAAGACACAGTCGACGCATCGCCCCTCTAACCACCCCTAATGCCGCCACCACCACCACCAAATAAAGGACAAGCTCGTGTCTCGAATCTGTATAGAAACGAACCCCAACATCCTTGATAAGGGCAAACTGTTGGCCTAGTCAAGGGCGCGACCTCAAATGGGGTCAACATTTAATAATTCAATAAGTCACGTGTATTTTAAGGGTAGATTAGTTTAAGGGATGGGGGGTAGAGGTTGAATGAACTCGTAACGATTTCAACCCTTTTTCGATAATTTTATAAAACTATTTGAACAAAATTTATAAGTTGGCTATGATTTTTTTTTTTTTTTGACATAAAGTCATAGTTTACTGTGATTCTATAGCGAACAATAAGTAAACGAATCAAGCTACGACGTTAGATAAGTAAATTCAAGGCCAATCGAGAGGTGAAAGGGCATTGTATAGATTGGACGTATGTCGTAAATAAATAACACATTTTAGGAAATAATAAAATTTTTGACATAAAATCATAGTTTGCTACGATCGGATATAAATTGCGTTTTTTTTAATGAATAATAATTAAATGAACTAATCTAAGACATATGTCGTAAATTTAACCAAAACAACAATTGTTTAAACAAATGCTACAATACTATTTTAAAACAGTTGGCTATGATTTTTTGACATAAAGTCAGAGTTTACTGGGTATTATTTGAATGACAAATAACTAAACGAACTAATCTACGACAATATGTTAAATTCATGGCCAACTTTAGAAAATAATAGAAATTTTAGCATAATTGGCTATGCTTTTTTGACATAAACTCATAGTTAACTATGATGGCATATAAATGACGTTTTTTCTAATGAATTAAGCTACGAGTGATGTAATAAAATTCATGGCCAATAGAGAATTGAAATGGCGTCATTATACACCCTGTACGTATGTCGTAAATAAATTAGAATGATTAGAAAAATGAATAAAAATAGAAATAGAAACGGATAAATGATAATGAAAGCATGTTCAAGGTTGCCCCCAAATTTTTGGTAGTTTCGCTTTTGTTTTATTGATAAGATATCGGCGCGCGTGTAGAGTTCGAGGTCATTGTAGCAGGTTCACCACCACCACCATTAAGGCCACGAGCACCACCCCTGCACGTTGCCAAAATTTATTCAAACAAGACCAGAAATTTAAAAGCTCACCCCAATCAACATATACACCCTCTAGCTTGCTCTCGATTTTTCCGGAGCAATTCTAACATTTTTTTTTTTTTTTTTTGTTCGGGTGTTGATAGTTTTTGCACCCCTTTCTCAATTACAAACCGATTTGAAACTGGGTAAACAACAATAATACACAACAAAAAATAGGGGTAAATACCCCCAAAATCAATGTCCTGAATTTAGATCAACCTAATGCAGGTCAGGATTTTCATAGTATACGAAAAAAAAATCAATAACTACCCCTATTTTGGATGCATATGTTTGATTACAAAAAAACTACCCCCTTTAGATTTTAGTTTTTTCAAAGTCTATCGTCTTAACGCTAGTTGTCTCCGGTGTTTGTGGGGGTGGTCGACGACGACGTCGGGACGCTTGCGCTTTTTTCAACCCTCAGAGCCGGCATCAACCCACCCCCTAGCATCACCGCCGAACATGCATCTAGTACAAGGATATTAGTAGTGGTGGATTTTCTGTCATTTCTGTTAAAACAACCCCTATTAGAAATTTACATTTAAGTACCTATTGTGCATAAATAAATAAATAAATAAATAAATAAATAAAATGAAAATTCAGTGGTGGTGGTTAATAGGTAGACAGCCCCGTGAGATAATAACACAGACACAACCCCTAGGACAATAGATATATAGGGAAAAAATAATAATAAAATAAAAGATAGAGGAGCTAAAATAAAAACCCTTAGACGGTGGAAAAAAATAAATAAAATAAAGGGCGCATCTGCATACGCACCTCCGGCTGTTTTTACTGACTGGTCCTCCCCAAAAAAATTATTAAAAAAAAAATAAACCACCACCCCTTCTAGTCACATTCTCTCTCTGTCTGTTTTAAACAAAACTACTATCCGGTACTTATAGAGGATAGACATAAAACAATTTAAAGGGTTGAATTAGAAAGAGACAGACGTCTATATATGTAAATTTATGATTATTAGACAGAGATAGATAGATATATGCAAATGGGGTACGTGACAAAAATGGCTATTAACGATTAGACAAATGGAAGATAGATGATGGGACCGTTTTTCATTCATTCACATATTCATTCATTCATTCATTCATTTAATCGTGAGAAAAACACTAAGGCACCCTGATATTCACACACACTAATACATCAAAAAAAAAAACAAAAAAAGAACAGTTGAATAGTATTCGAAACAAAAAAAAAATCATCAAAGAAGGGTTGAAATTTTGCATAAGTTCGTTAGAACTTGGCGAAAAAAATCGTTTTTCATACAAAAAAATTGCAGTTGGCTCTTATGAGTCGTAGTTTGATTCATACATCAACATTGATATTCATCTGTTTTACACTCAAATAAATACAAATAGAAGAAAAATACCCGGCCTATTTGATTTAATTTCGTATAAAAATTCGTTAGATTTACAGAAAATTCGATTTTTATAACAAAAAATTCACAGTTGGCTTTGATGAGTCGTAGCTTGATTCTTACACTAAGATTGTATATTTTGTTCAATATTCGTATAAATTACAGCCTACTTGATTGAAATTTACATAAATTCATTAAAATTATAGAAAATTCCCAGTTGGCTATGTTTTTATGCGTCGTAGTTTGTTTCATACTCTAGCCAACTAAGATTGAACACCCTGTATAATAAACTTTGATATTCATTTGTTCAATATTCATACAAATACAGTCTATTTGATTGAATTCTATATAAATCGATTAGAACTCTAAAAATTCTATTTTTATTTGAAATCACAGTTGGCCATATAAGTCTTAGCTTAGTTCATACGAATAGCCAACTAAATTGTTCATCCTGTATAATGTAGATAGACATTCATTTGTTCAACACACAAAAAAAAAAGAAACAGCCTACTTAATTTGACGAAAACACGGTCTATTTATGAGTCGTAGCTTGATTCTTACTTTAGCCAACTGACTTGTACACCCTGTATAATATAAGTTGATGTTCATTTGTTCAATACTCATAAATATAGCCTACTTTTGCATAAATTCATTAAAATTACAGAAAATTCCCAGTTGGCTATGCTTTTATGAGTCGTAGCTTATTTCATACATTAACCCTTTAGATTGAACACCCTGTAAAAACAAATAAAATGAAAACACCCAGCCTATTTGATTGAATTCTGCATAAATTCGTAAGAAATCAAAAAATTCTATTTCTACTTAAAATCACAGTTGGCTATATTCCTATGAGTCGTAGCTTGTTTCATACAATTATCCAACTAAATTGTTCACCATGTATAATGTAGATTGATAGTCATTTGTTCAATATAGATAAACAAATGTAAATAACAAAAAAGAAACAACCTATTTGATTTGACGAAAACACAGTCGTAACTTGATTCATACAACAGCCAACTAAATTGTATAATATACGTTGATAGTCATCTGTTCTATAATACAAACAAAAAAAAAAACACCGAACCTACTAGATTGATTAAAAGTACAAAAATCGTAGTTGACTATGCTTCTATGAGTCGTAACTTGATTCATACATTGATTGTCCACCCGGTATAATTGATGTTCATCTGTTCAACACACATTCATAAATACAAATAAAAAAAAAATAAAAAAAACAAAACAAAACACCCAGCCTACTTGATTTGACGAAAACATGTGTTTAGTTTTTGGAAAATTCTCCACAATCAACCAAACAAATTATAGAAATCAAATTGGAATTTAAAACAAATTAAATTGATCCCTTATTGTTGTCGATTATTTCAATTGGTCGACTATAACTACTTACTGTAACCATATGTGTTTGTATGTTAAATGATCTAGAGAGCTGTGTAGACGGGAAAAAATTTAGAAACAAACGAATATTCGAGCGAGAAAAAAAATGACGATCTAATTTAGGAGATTTTTTTTAATGAGGTGTCGGATGACTAGATTTTTTTCTCTAAATAGGGGGTGAATTTTGGGGGTGACTATGGGAATTTTCGAAAACACCATTGATCCGATCATTTACTTGGTTTAATTTCAAAAAAAAATTAAATCTGTTGAAGATTGCAAAATTTAAAGAATAGGGGTTGTTATGCAAAAATCCACCCTTATTAACATAATCATCAACCACCGACTACTAGGTGATCATCATCATCATAAGATTAGTAGGCCTTGAGGTATTTAACAACCCTTGTCCTCTGTTTTTTCTCTGAAAGATTCACAACCCTTCTATGGACCGGGGGTTGAACTCAAGAAAAAAAGACTCAACGGGACGTCCATCTACATAATCTCCCCATTATCATATCTGGAATGTTTTAGGTATTTTTTTTTTTAATCCATTGATAGTACAATGAGGACATCGAAAATTTACCAACCCCTAAAGACAACAACCCTTGGAGTTTTTCAAGTGGAAATTTCAATTATTTTCGACGATTTTCACCCCAATTTCTAATCGATAAAATTGTAGATTTTCGAAATTATCCGAAATTCGTTCAGTTTTTTTTTTCAACAAACAAATAAAACAATCACCCCTATTGTTATTGGTAGATAAAAGGGGTGGATTAAGCTATTCTTTTTTCCTATTCAATTCACACAGGGTTGATTCATTAGAGTGATATATGCAAAGATCGGGGTGTGTGTGAAAAAAACCACCATCTTAATTTTTTTTTTCTCTCAACTTCAACCCTTCCATTGTTGTTGTTGTTGTTTTGTATTACAGGAAACGGAAAGTGGCTGGATTCAATCCAGATAGTTCGAAAAAAAAAATAATGTCGTTAATCAACCCCTTTGGAAAATAATTGTAAAGACCGAAAAAATTACTTTACATATTCGTTAATAATAATTTTAGGGGTTGATTTTTTTTTGTTTACAGCTGTTGTTTCGATAGAAAAAATCAACACACCATGTACGATCATTTGTTGTTAAATCATGGCCTACCTGGATTAAATCGTTGGATATTTTTTGACATGGGGGGAGGGGGTGGTAATAGACTCACCTCTTGATTCCACGACATATAATGGGAGACAGCCGGGTCCATATGTTCAGCCATGACGCTCATCCAATGGACGAGACCTTGGGCACCCTGGGCACCCCCAACGCCGCCAGTTTGTGGGCCGGATGGGCTACCCCCAGTTTGGGCGCCGTCCCCCCAGCCGAACGCCTTCTAGACAAACACACAAAAAAACTCAGAAAAAAAACAACAATTTCAAAAAATTAGGGGTGTCTAATTGATCTACAAATCAAAGGGTGCCATGGAAATTTTCAAGTGAATGTACCATTCACTCAATTAATGAAATCCATAGCCCACTTTGATTTGAACTTTATTTGGACATTTTTACAATAATTAGGGGTTGTTCTTCTATTAACAAAGGGGTGGTTGATTTTTAGAGTTATTGAGAGAGAAAACAAGAGAGAAACTGCAATTGTTAATAAAATTGATGTTCAATTGTCAATCAGAAATTGTGGTACATTCACAATAAAATTTCCATAGCCCACTTTGTTTCAAATTTAATTAAATAATCTATAATAGAAAATAAGGGTTGTTTCTAGTAAAAATTAAGATAGGGGGTGGTAAATTATAGAAGGAAGGTGTTCAAATAAAATTTCAAATCAAAGTAAACTGTGGAAATTTTATTATGAATGAACCATTAAAGTTTACAATGAAACTTTCATAGCTCACTTGATTCGAACTTCAATTGAACATTTTTTATATGAAAAAAACGCAGAAAAATCAAATTTAGGGGTAGTTTTTACAGTTAACACAGCGGGAGGTGAATTTGTGGAATTATTGGGGAGAAAAAAACAAGAAAAAACACTGCCATCATTAATAAAATGGTAGTTTAGTTCGAAAAACAAAGTGGGCCATGGAAATTTTGTTTTAAACTTTATTAATAAAAATTCTCAGCCTACTTTGTGTCAAAATTCAATAAAAATAATCTATAATCGAAATTAAGGGTAGTTTTATTAAAAATTAATATAGGGGGTGGTAAATTAGTAGTGACAAATAATAAAAAATACGACGATTATTTAATTGTAATTTCAAAACAAAGTGGGCTATGAAAAATTTCATTGTGAATGTGCCGCCAACTTTGATTTGAATTTAAATTGATCATCTTTACATAAGAAAAACAAACAACAGAAACGCAATAACAATTAGGGGTTGTTTTTACTTAACATAGGGGCGGGGGTTAATTTGTAGAATTATTGAGAAGAAAAAATTGCAATCATTAATAAAATCGATGTTTAACTAGACAAAGTGGGCTATGAAAATTTTATTTTGAACTTCAATTGTTTTCGATTTATTTATAATTGTAGTACATTCCCATGAAAAATTTCACAGCCTACCTTATTTCAAATTTAATTAAATAATCTATAATTGAAATTAAGGGTAGTTTTTATTAAAAATTACGAAGGGGTGGTAAATTTGGAAAATTACAGAAAATATACGGTGATTATTAAAGAAATATAGTTGGAATTTTAAAATAAAGTCGGCTATGGAAATTTCATTGTGAATGTACCAAATTTCATAGCCAACTTTGATTTGAATTTTAATTGAACATCTTTACAAAAGAAAAACAAAAAAAAAAACGAAAAACAATAGAAATTAGGGGTTATTTTTAGGTAACATAGAGGGAGGGGGTTAATTTGTAGAATTATTGACAAGAAAAATTGCAATCATTAATAAAATCGATGTTTAACTAGACAAAGTGGGCTATGAAAATTTTGTTTTGAACTTCAATTGTTTTCGATTTATTAATAAAAATTGTACATTCCCATGAAAATTATCTATATAACCTACTTTGTTGCAAATATAATTAAATAATCTACAAAAGAAATTAAGGGTAGTTTCTATTACAAATTACGAGAGGGTGGTAAATTTATAGAATTACAGAAAATATACGGTGATGATCAATGAAATATAGTTGTAATTTCAAAACAAAGTCGGCTATGAAAATTTCATGGTGAATGTACCAAATTTCATAGCCAACTTTGTAATTATTACAAAAAAAAAATACAAGAAATTAGTGGTTGGAATGATAAGGGGTGAATTCTTCGCTCACCTGATCAAAATCACGATCTTTATTAGCAAATAGCATATTTTTATAAACATTATTCTTATCATCATTATTTGTTGATAAGACGGCTTTTGCTAATAATGTTTTATAAAATTGCGTTGGTAATAATAATTGATGATTATTATTATAATTGTCTAATTTATTAACGAAATCATTATATTTTAAACAGGGTTTATATAAGGCTGAGGCCACACTGGCTGGTATCGTACTACTATTATTACTACTATTATTACAACCACCTTCACTATTATTATTACTATTATTATTATTATTATTATGATTATTAAGGCTCGGAGGTGGTGTATTAACACCCCCACAAGAATCACCACTAGAATCCGTACTGTTATTATCCACTAATGCAGCAGTTGCAGTTTCCTGTATTTGTCGTATGGCTGTCATTTTATCTCTTTTGTTTATTAATCACTATAGCGCGGATTTATTTTAAAAACTAATATACAGAGTGTCACATGGAATTTTTTTTTATTAGGAACTTTATCCAGGAACTTTATTTTATTTGAGATTTGTTGTTTTTTTTTTGATAATTTTTATTAAGTTGGAGCGGCATTGAAATCACCACCACCACCCCTATCATGACGACAACGACCACCACCACTACCACCACCACCACGTGGTGGTAACAATAACAATATCAAGCATCCTTTCATTTTCTATTTTACGTGTCCTACCCCACACACACTATCCACCACTATCCAGTTTTAGAGATTCATTCAAGTCATGGATGCACCGACGGCAGGGGTGGCGGCGGCGGCAACGTCGGTGGTAGTGGTGGTAGCGACGGCAGGGTGGTTTGTAATTAAAATCAGCTGTGTTAATGAACAAGAGCGCAACGTATTTATAGAGGTGGTGAATCTAATAATAATAATAATAATAATAACCCCTTCACCCCACTACTTTTATTATCATTATTATTATTATTACACGAGAATTTAGTCACCACACTGTTGTTCGTTTGTTTGTTTGTTTGTTGTTGTTGTTGTTAATGACGCTAATTACGGAAAGCGCGCGCTCAAATTCACCCCCAATTAAAACAAGTCATAAGGGATGGTAAATAGCCACCACCACCGATAATAATAAACAACAAAATAATAACGGAGACGGCGACGACGATGCACTCTTGTTAGTTCAGGAGTTTTCCGTCGACTGAAGTGAGAGGCGTCCGTCCCGAGAACTGGGTTACGGAAATAAGAAAAAGAAAAGTGCATCGGGGGATGTAACATTTAGGGGGTGAGAATATAGTAGTTGTAGTAGTAGTAGTAGCAGCAGTAGAAGTAGCAGCAGCAGTAATAGTAGAAGCAGTTTTCGGGGTTGAAATTTCCCGTTTTTCCCCATCTACTATAAGGGGGTGGTTATATAGTAGTGGTGGTGGTAGGGTAGCTTCCCTAAAGAAAAAAAGTACACACGATAGAAGAAAATTGTCGGGAGTAGAACACAAAAAAAAATGCAAGTACACATACATACACATACGGAAGTAAGTATAGAGCCTGTGACGGTACCAATATTGATTGGTTATATACTTCTTAGGGGTTGTTATATCTATATATATCTATATATGTGTGTTGGGGTATGATGTAAGTGTAGGCGAGTGCATAAGAAAGAACGCGATAGCTATATTGAAAATAATAGTAAGATGCATTAAGGGTTGGAAAAAGAAGGGTAGTTTCGTATAGTAGGGGGTGGGATAATAATGTGCGCCGCGACGCTTTCCTTACGACAAACAAACAAACAATAATGATAGATAATAGATTGAAAAAAACAACCACGTGCTACTTTACAACTACTATAGAAACAAATCCCCACCTAAATGGAGTGGGGATAGGTTCGTTTGTTAATTTTTGGCGCCAATTAAATTACCACTCAATACTAACTTTAATATTAGTAGAAATTTTATAAAAAATTACAAATAGAAAAAAATATAGTGCATCAAGAAGGCGACGGTAGCTCTAAGGGTGGTAGTGGTGGTGGTGGTGGTAATAGAGGGTAAGGGGTGGATATCTTTATTTTTATGTGTTTTCTTCAACGTACTTGCGCGATACTAGCGACACCAAATATCTACCACACACAAAAAAACTAAAATAAATAAATAAAGGTTATAATTTTCTAACCTTAAAAATAGATTGCATTACAAAACGGGTAATTGATGATAAATTATGTACACCCCCTTGTAAATATTTGCGTATAGATTTGAGTAACACAAAAAAAAAACAACCACTATTATACTAGTGGGGTAGTTTTTTCACCACTTTTTTGTCATCTTCTCACACATCTTCTATTTAAATTTAAATTTTTTTGAGGTTAAATTGGCCAGGATCGTGGCCTTTCTATAGGGTTGTAAATTCTATAAACTACCCCTAGATACCTGAATTTCTTCAAACAAATTCGTAACGATCATTGGCGGTGGTGGTGGTGGTTTAATTAATAATTTAATTAAATAAAACAATCGATTTACCTACGTTTTTTTTGTTTGTTTTTTTGTTTTATTTTTTTGTTCCACCATAGCCGTCTACGCGACGTCTAGCCACCCTTATCGATTCTACCTAGCGTCTTTTTATACACACACACACACACACATAAAAACATATATGAATATGCGCTATCTTTGTCTAGCGTCGCGACGCCTATACATTTATAAAAAAATCCGCCATCTATCCTTTTCTAGAATTTGTCTATCTATAGAATTGACTTAAGTCAATGGTTATAATTATTTTCGATCAGGTCTATCAGGAAATACAACATCGAGGACGACTGGTTTATCAAATTATCAATGTGAACGGTTCATTAGTACGTACCACAATTGTAAAGAGGCGGCAAATTTTCGAAAAAAAACGACAATAAAATTAAAGTAGGCTATGGATTTTAGTATGTGTCACTATCGTCACTAGATCAAAGTAAACTTTGGAGATTTTGTTGTTTTTTAACAATTGAATCTAGTTATGTCGTAGATTAGTTCGGCTATTTGAACAATTATATTGACAAATATATGAATAAAGTTACGACATAACGTAAAATTGTTAGAATCATAGCCAACTGTATTGTAATTTTATTATTGAAAATTATCCATAGATGGCGTTAATTTTGAACGAATATTCATTTAAAATTAAAATCAAAGTAGGTTGTGGAAATTAAAGTCAACTATGGAAATTTTATAGGAAATAATTGAATTGAATTTATAGATAATTTGTAGTTGACCATGAATTTCAATAACGTTATGTCGTAGCTTTATTCGTATTGTAATAGGGGAATATTTCTAACCTAAAAACGTCAATTTTTATTATTTTTAATCAAAAAACAACGAAATTAAATTGATATTAATCAAATTTAGGAATTGTAAGGTTAGAAAATTCAGTTACCAACGTGATATCTGGGGAATTTTGTTACCAAACGAATTTTAATTTGATCAATAGAAATTGTCGATTTTAAAATGCATACCATCGAAAAAATGGGTTGGTATACACGATGTTGTTGATTGAGGCTAAAAATCTTAGGTTAGAATTTTTTTTGTTTTGTAAAACATAAAGTAATCTACGACACTACATTACCAGAATATCACCAATAGAAATTGGAGGTTTTAAATTGCAGCCCCCTATAAAAACGGGTTGGTATAACCAAACTCCATAGATGTGTTGATAATTGAATTTTCTAACCTGAAGTTTTAAGGTTAGAATTTGTTTTACCCACTTACTATAAAATCGGGTAATTGATCTCACAGTTGGCTCTGATTTTGGCAGCCATTTAACACCAACAAATGTCAAAATATGAAGTAATCTACGACACTATTTGCCAGAAGATGGCCAATAGAAATTGGAGGTTTTAAATTGCGACCCCCTATAAAAACGGGTTGCTATAACTAAATTCCACAGATGTGTTGGTAATTAAATTTTCTAACCTAAATATAGCAGTTTTAATTTATCTCATTGTTGGCCCCGATTTTAACCCAACAAATGTCAAATTTAGTAAAATATGAATCAATCTACGACATTACCTAACTAAAGCATGAAATTTTGTTACCGAACGTACTTTTTGTGCGTGCAATTTAAAAATTTCCGTTTGACCAATAGAAATTGTAGATTTTAAAAAGATGGGTTGGTATAAGAAACTATCAAGATGGTTCATTGGGCTAGAAATCTTAGGTTAGAATTTTTATTGTTTTGTCGGGTCATTTACGGCACAGTTGGCTATGCTTTGGTTTTTGTAGTGTCGTAGATTTGTTCAGTCATTTCAAAAAAAATCAATAAAATTCAATAAAATATGAAATAATCTACGACATTACATTACCAATAGAAATTGGAGGTTTTAAATTGCGGCTCCCTATAAAAACGGGTTGGTATAACCAAACTTGACAGATGTGTTGGTAATTAAATTTTCTAACCTAAATATAGTAAAATTTAAAGTTTTAAGGTTAGAATTTGTTTTACCCACTTGCTATAAAATCGAGTAATTGTTCTCACAGTTGGCTCTGATTTTGTCGGCCATTTAATACCAACAAACGTCAAATTTAGCAAAATATGAATCAATCTACGACACTACATAACCAAAGCTTGGCCAACTTCGATGTAAATTACCAAGGTACACCCGGTAGTAATTGAGGTACGTTCACAATGGAACACCCGTTATCATTTGTTTGAAAAAAAATAGGATAATGATAAGGGCTGTACAAATATTAGTGTGGTTGTAATTTTAAAGTAAACAACAAGTAGTAATTAATAACCGTCTCTTATCATTTTCTTATCATAAATATGAAATTAATCGTCATTGAATTAATTATTTGAATTTATGCACAAGTATAGGGGTACTTTTGATAAAATACAGGGGTAATTAGTTGGAATAATCACCACCTGTCTTATAATTATTATCAATAAATTCCAATTTTTTTACCCTTATATAAAATTGTCGTGAAAATTTCCTTATTCCTGTATTTTACACCCTTTTTTTTCTTAGTATTTTATAAAGATCAACCCCTTATGTTTATATGGATGGGGCAACATTGTAGGAAAAACAATTGAATGTTATTTCTTCATCGTTGTTGAGGAGTAAAGGAAAACAAAACGAATTTTCCATCATCCCCCATTTGGTATAACCGTGTATTTTCCTACCACCACCACCAACAACCACCCCCAATTCCCGTACTGTCTACCGCCCGCTTTTCTCAATTGTGGAAATTGTTATTTTTCCATTTTTTCACCCCTTATCTCTCGTCCAATTGTTGTTTTGATTCAAAACATTTTCATCGAGACACAGGGTTGGTTGGTTGGTTGGTGGTGGTGGTTGTTTTAAAATAAAATTAAAATAATAGAAACTACCCTTAATTTCCGCTTATATAATTAATGATGAAAGTGAAATTTTCTAGGCAAGTTTATCAGTTCACGGTCAAGGCCCAATTTAATCACCCCCGATTTTCTCACCCCTAATTTCTACAAAAATTAATTTAATTACCTTGAAGTTGTCGAAAATTTTCGGCCAATTTCCACCACTAAAATTCGGAATTTTATAAGCGATAAATTTAACAAAACAACCACCCTTATCTACATTTTATTATAATCGATTGTCGTTTGTTTTATTGATAATATTGAGAAAATGGCACTTATTGGTGATTTTATCACAATTTTCGAAAATTATCAACTTGAACAACATTTTAAGGGGTTGTATTGTAATGTTTGTTTCATTAACAACAACCCCTTAGATTAGTGGTGGTGGTGGTTGTTGTTAGTGGTTGGTTATTTGTTGCGAACAGAAAATTAGAACGTCGTTTCTTTATCGAAAATTGTCGAAGTTGATGACAAATAATAAAAAAAACTACCCCTATTTTTTGTTAGATATTTATAGAATAGTGGTAGTTTCTATCTATTACAATATAGTTATAGATAATTGACGGGGTTGATTTGTGTGCTATCATATGACTATAGTTTTGATTTAGGGGTTGTTTTTGGAATTTTAATAACAACCACCTGATCAACACCAATCGGGTAGGTCATTTTGTGACGTCATTTTGTCTAGTTTATTATCAAAGTAGCGGTGGTATTATGACGTCATAACGTCGATTATTATTTGTATAATCAACCCCTAGAATTAACAAAAATTACACCTGTTTCAACCCTCTATAAATAGGATTTCGTTTGATATTTTGAAGATAGCAAAAAAAACTTTCCCCCGAAAACGAGCTTCTATATATACAGTTGAACAACCCCTAAATTATTTTTTCACATTTCGTTATATTTTCCATCCCTATCTAAGCTATAAGGGTGGCGTATTATTCGCCATCTTTATCTATTCACCATGTGCCTGACCTGAGGGCATCCATCCGCGGTTTCGTTCGATATTAACCGTCCGGGGTGGCTGTAGTGGTGGTGGTGGTGGTTATTTTCACAAACGAACAAGGGTTGAAAAAATTTTGTACGACGATCGGCGGCGACAGTCGGGGCAAGGGGGTGGTTTTAGCTGTGGTGGTGGAAAAAAGGGAGAAGAATCGAATCCGGGGCGCGCACATACACGTGTACCTTTGAGAGAGATGGACGCATTGTCGTCTATGTGGGTTAGATAGAGATGGGGGATGAAACGTCGCGACGCCTACTAGATTTTTTTTTTGTTCGTTGAATAGGCCTACTTTAAGCAACCCCTAATGGGATATTCCCTTTAAGGCGAGACACAGGTCTGGAAATTCGTCGAGACTGAGCTATCGTGGTGGTGGTGATGTCCCTGAAAATATCGAATTTTTTCGATAAGGGTGGTTTTTTGTAGAATTTCCCTTTTAAAAAAACATAAATTTCACACAATTTTACACCCTTTTTTTCGGATAATTTCTCGATCTTTATTTATTAAAAACTATGATCTAGGTCAAGAAATCCAACCACCCCCAATATAAGGGTAGATATAGTGTGTGTGTGTCGATTGCCGCCAGGGTTGCTGTCTTATCGATCTACCCTCTATTCAAGTTAGGCCTTGCCAAATCACATCCGCGAGGGTGGAAAAATTCAACACAAAGAGGGTTGAATATACTGTGAATAAGAGGAATATTCACCCCCTTTTCACCCCCCTTGCTAGATTTTCTAGTGGTGTTATTAACGGGAAAAATTGAAATTCAAGTCAAGTTCTCTCGCCATCGAATTGCTTCTTTTTTTTTGTTTTTTGTTTTCGTTGATGTTCAGTTGTTTTAAAACCCTCTCCTTTTCCAAAGTCCGCTCATTATTTATTTATTTTTTCGGCAATATTCGTCCACTTAGTAGTAGTAGGCTATGGTGGTTAGTTTGATCATAGTAGGCAATATTGTGACCGCTTTTTGTTTGTTTCGGATCGTCGCCGACTTGATTGTTTAACTTTTAGTATTTCGTTAAGACGCGCCCCCCCGTCCCCCCACCTCTCTATACACCGCCACCTTGATCATCAAAAATCATCAAAATCATCATCATCATCATCATCATCAAACTTGATGTCCCCACATCAATGTCGCCAACTTGTTTCAAAAAATTCTTTTGTCGGCAATAACAACAACGGCGGCGGCTATCAACGTTATTCTTTTGTTCGAAATGGAAAAACAAACGAAAAATAATAAAACAAAAATGAAAATTTGACGAATTCTTGAATTGCGAATTCGAGTCATCCGATTTTTTCTACGATCTTCGTTTGTTTTCTACAAATATTAACAGAAAATCACCCTTATCAACCATTCTATTTAGAAAAAAAAAAAACAAAAACTGATAAAAATCAATAGGGATTTTTCGTGTTCGTTTTTTCACCCTCTCGATTTTTTTTTGACACAATTCGAATATTTTTAGCGATACTAGCGCCACATTTCGGCCGATATACCGAAATATATTTAGGGTGAATTCGGGCAAATTGCGCCCTCTAACATTCGGGTATTGAGCTATAAGGGTTGATATAACAAATAAGGGTGGTTAGATTTTGATCGAAATACCGAAATTTAGTTCGTCTATAGAACAAATAGATGGCGTTGTTTTAGAAAATTGTGCATTTTTCCAACGATCACTTGATAAACGAATGCAAATTTGTCATTTATTGATGGAGTTTTTATGAAATTAGGAAATAAGTTTCGATAAAAAAAAGTGCAAATAAAGAAAGAAAACATTGATAAAAATTTGTGTTTTTTTTTGTTATTGTTGTTGTTGTTGTAAAAAGATCGCGTGTGCGTAAATTTTTTATTTTTCCCCCACCCCTTACGATTATTATTGGAATCTAGCGTGCTTTTTCTTATCAATCAAATTAATTGTTCCTAATTCATTTGTTTTTATATCACACACCATTCATCACTAATACAATTAATAATAATAATAATAATAATAGTAATAATAAATAAATAAAAATTACCCCATAATTTTTAATTGATTTGAAAAGTAATAATAGTAAAAATAATAATAATGATAATAAAAAATTTACAATTATCCATTGAACAATACACGTGTTAATAACACATTTATTATTCAAATAATAATAATAATAATAATAGTATGGTAATAAAACAAAAGAAGAAAAAAACAGTAATAACAAAACATAAACGTCAAGGGTCATATAATTGAGTTATTACATAGAAAACAAATGAAAATATAAACAATTGAACAATAGTACCATTGTCAATAAATGTCAAATATTTATTGATCACCCTATAGATATTTATTATTATTATTTTAATATTAAATTAATTAATTATAGAAAAATAGGAGAATCAAGTAGTCTATTTGATTGAAAACAAATGATAAATCTATACCTATATAAGTGGGTGTGGTAGATTGTCTTTTGTTACCTCCTGCCACCCACACACAACGTCCAATCAGTACGGTCAATGTTTAAGTGTGGACACGCCCCTTATTACATTGACGTCACACAATTCTACCGAGGAATTGTCAAGTTTTCTTTTGTTTTATTTTTGTCGATTGTCAATTATTCTACGCTCACTATGATGATGTTGTGAGAATTGTACGATTCTCACCACCCTTATCATTTATCCATGTCCGGGTATTCGGCGAACAACCCCAAGAAAATCTTCATGTCTTGGGGGATGATTTGAAAAGGCCCAAGTCACCGATAATAACATTAAACGAATCGGTGGTGGTGGTGGTGTTGTTAGATAAACTGTATGATGACTTGAGCGAAAAATACAAGGGGTGAGTATCATCATCATTGAAGACGGACGTTAAGGGGGTGGACAAGACGACAACGCCGTCTACGATGCCCGACGACGGGAAGTCGAAATGTTGGCGTCGTTGGATATTTCCGGTCTTTTAAATATACGCATTGTTTCGCATTTTCAGGGGTTGTTTTAAATTAAGGGTAGTAGTTGTATTAATTTCAAATAATTATTAATAGATGAATGAACCAATAATAATAATAATAATAATATAATTGAGTATTAATAGATAAAAATAATAAATCAAATCGTCTTTGATTTATTCATTTGTTATCAAAGAAATTTGCGAAATTACTATTGATAACGCATACTTAAACGACTCATTATTTTCTTCTAATAACACAAAAAACCAAATGATAAAAACAGCCTACTATAATTTTTCTAAACGATTAGCATTTGTCACCTGTTTATTACTGGTAATTAGATTTATTTTTTTCGAATTTCAAACAAAATAAAGTAGGCGTTGTTACACTCAATTTTTCTATTCTAAAAATCATCACCTACTTTGTTGATTTTTGTTGCAAATAAATTTAATAATAACGACACAGTAGGCGTTGGACAAATTTTACAAATAAATGAAACAAAAAATCATAGATGAGTTGATTTATTTGTAATGGAAACTAAATTGACGCCGCCACTGTATACACGTGTCGTATTTTGGGGAGATTTTTGTAAAAATAGAATTGTCGATTAAATAACCGAAAATAAATAAACAAATGAAAGAGGTCAAATTTTGATAAAAATCGGCAAAAAAAACAATAATTTCGGCTAGATCCTCTTTTGTTGTTGTTGTTTTATTATTTTGTCTCAAAAATGGCCTACTAATCAACCAATTAATCGATCGAAATGTTATATAATATCGAAAAAAAAATTGCACAATAATTATTTTAATAATCAAGCAATACATGGAAAAAAAAAAGAGGTAGAGACCAATTAGAACAATCCAACGGTCCTTGATCCGGTTCCAAGGCCGTCCTGATCCTACCGTTTTGTTCGTTTTTTTTTTTTCAATATAATTTTTGTCGTTTTTCCTTTGTTACCGTTTTAACTAACTAACAAATGAACTAACTAACTAGATTAGACAAGCTTCAATTGTTTTTCTAATTAAAAGGTTAAAAATGGACGTATTAGCCACCAATTTGATCCGATTTAGATCCAATTGATTTCTTATGGTGTTTTCAATATAATAATTCATTATAATTTATTATTATTCAAATATTTAATTGTTCAATTGAACAACAAAATTAATGTTAAAAATTGTTAATTAACATAAAATACAATGTAATTAACATTTGTAATAAATAATTAACGTTTATTGATAATAATAAATCGAAACTATTGAACCTCGTTCAAGTTCATGAAATTATTTATTGACAACAGGTTTTTCCTTGTATCCCACTACAGGTATTTATGTATTTAAAGTGAATATCTATCTATCTCTCTCTAATATCTATTAAATTATGTGGCATACACTGTATAACTGACCATGAATTGTATATGATAATATCGAATCGCCTATGGAGAACAATTCGATTTGTTTGTGACATTCTAGATGGGACACCCTGTATATTGTGTTAATGTATCTTAGATTGGAGGCTGGTATAATTTGCGTGATCTCTTCTTTTACTTGTTCAAACACACACACACACACACACGGATACATAGATGGAGAAAGAACAAGATTGGGGTCGTTAGCCTCCATCTTAACCACAACATTCTAAATAATTTTTATTTTCACCCAAAAAAACAACAACGACAATCATCATGTCATTATCTGTTTAAATATTTCCACATTTCCGCTCTTTAGTTATAATCTACCAAATAATCCAATAAAAATCGTCAACACAATTGTGGGACATTCGGTAGATTCAAGTGTTTTTATATAAACAGAGAGAAAGTGGCATGTGTACCGGAAGTCGCCCCCAAAAAAAACCGTATCTTTTTAAATATTGCCACATTTCCGCTCTATAGTTATAGTTTTGGAAATTTAAATCTACCGAATATTCCAATAGAAATGGTTGCTACAATAATGGGACATGCGGTAGATTTAACTGTCTATATAGAGAGAGAATTTTAAGTCGTATTCTATAATTTCATCGAGATTTGTTACCATGACAACTATACAATCATAATTTGAAAAAAGACAAGAATAAAACAGTCTCGAGTATTGTCATGGTAACGAATCATCAAAAAGTTAGAGAATACCATTGATAATCTTGAATATTTCCACATTTCCGCTCTATAGTCATAGTGTTAGAATTTAATATTTACCGAATATCCCAATGGAAATCATTGCCACTATAATAATGGGACATTCGGTAGATTCATTTATAAAGACAGAAAATTAAAGGCGGGATATTTCCACATTTCCGCTCTATAGTTATAATGTTAGAATATCACAAATCTACCAAATAGTCCAATAAAAATCGTCATCATAATTACGAGACATTCGGTAGATTCAATTGTTTTTATATAAACAGAGAGAAAGTGGCCCCAAAAAAAACCGTACCTTTTTAAATATTTGCATATTTCCGCGCTATAGTTATAGTGTTGGAAATTAAAATCTATCGAATATCCCAATAGAAATCATGGTCGCTACAATAATGGGACATGCGGTAGATTTAACTGTCTATATCGAGAGAGAATTTTAAGTCGTATTCTATAATTTCATCGAGATTTGTTACCATGACAACAGTCTATTTCGACCATAATTCTATATCAATTTTGACTATACAATCATAATTTGAAAAAAGACAAAAATAAAACAGTCTCTAGTATTGTCATGGTATCGAATTATTAAAAAAATTAAAGAATACCATTAATAATCCACATTTCCGCTCTATAGTTATAGTGTTAGAATCACAAATCTACCACAATTATGGAACATTCGGTAGATCGAACTGGGTGAAAAGAGAAAGGGGGGTGTATGTGTACCGGAAGTGACAGCCGCCCCCGATGATGTCATGACAAATGAAGCGGCGCCACCGTCTTTTATCCACCACCACCACAACCACCACGAAAAAAAAAGACAAACAATTCTTTGTTGTTTTGTTTTTTCTATAGCCGTCTCAGATTTCTTATCCGGCTTTTCGTGTGTTATCTATCGCTTGTCTTTTGTCAATTTTGTTTTTTTTTTCGTCTTTTCTATAAAACTATTAGTGACATCTACCGGTTAATTAGTGGAATTATTGCCGAAATTTTTTACAGAAATCCCAGTCGACTAGTGATTAATCAATTGTTTACCGTATAAAAATAGGTGGAGATTTGAATAGAAACAACAACAAAAATAGGCGTGGTTTAATTTTTGGATTATGATAACTAGATTTGATATTAATTATATATATACTTCCATTTTTATTTAAATCAAACGATTTTTAATTGTTAAATCTAGTAGACTTATTGTTGTTGTTAATAAACAAAACAATGTCGGATTTTCGATAGCGGCCTACTATGTTGTTGTTGTAACGCTTGGCCGGCTTCTTTGGCGGTAGCTTTATTGTAAAACTCACGATCGTCTTTTTTTTTTTTAAACAAAAACAAAAAAAAAACAAAACAACATCCCATTCAACAACAACAACAGTAGCAGCTACTAGTCTCTTATCCGATCATAGTAGGCTATGTAATAACAAGAACACACACATATAATTAAAAAATGAACAAAAGAATAACGAATTATTAACCTACAATAATATAGGTGTCTATGATTAAATAGAATTAAATCAATTGTTTTTTAAAAGTCACTTGATTTATTTATTTTGAGTTAAAAATAGAATTATTTACTTATTCTGAGTAACAGAGATAATTAACGGTAACGTTGTTCTGTATAGGTAATTAATTAATTAAAAACACACACACATATTAAAAGTTCTTTTTTTTGTTGTTTTTATTGATCATTATCTAGTATGTGTGTGTATGTGTCATTGGCGATAATCAGCCGACTTGATCTTATTCACGGATTATCTCCGATCTGTATTTATTCTTTCAATTTTTTTTAAACTCCATTAAAAAAAAAATCATAGCCAACTATACCAATTGTAATACAAAAAAGAAAAACTAAATCTAGAGTGTTTATTTTGTTTTTCTTTCATTTCATTTTCATTAATTATCAGTATTATTAGTATTATTATTATTATTATTATAGTTGCAACGGTGACTTGATCAAAACCGGTATATTAATGTAGAAAGACAAGAAAACTCTTTTCCCGGATAAATATCTACAGGGTGTTTCACTAGAATTATCCATTGAATATAATTAAGGGTAGTAATAAATTCTATCCAATATTTCGTTTGTTTCTCCTTTTTTTTTTGTAATATTCTAGTGAATCACCCGGTATAAATCTATGAATTAATCAATCTGTCTTTATCTAGTAAGTTGTGACAGTCATTTGTTTCGTTGATTTTATGTATTGTTTCCGTAATATTTCTAATCTAGTAATCTATGTGTATTCTCTATCTTTGTTTCCAATTTGAAAATCAATCTATACATAGATTTGTTATCTTTTTCTATAGAATTCTATTAAAATTGTTGTGTAATAGAGTGAGATAGATAGATTGTTGATGCAATAAATTTTCGATTGTAGTGACAACTGGTTTTCTATTGTTTCTTTGATTATGGTCACTAGATAGTGCCAAAAATTCCCGAAAATAACCACTTTATATTAAAATTATCCTCCATCTTTTACTATATCGATCTCTGTCTAACCTATAGAAAGAATACAAGTATATTTCAAAAAAGTTGGCTATGGTTTTGTTAATATAATGTCGTAGTTTGATTCAGTTGTTTATTTCTATATTTAAAATTATCGAACGACTAGTATAACGGAAATCATGGCCAACTATCCGGGGAAATTACTGTATAAAAGGAGGGAAATTTAAATTATTCATTAAATATATCTATCTCTATCTAAAACAGATAGTTGGCTATGATTTTGGTTATAAAATGTCAGTTGTTTGTTTTTCCATTGAATTACAAATTAAACAAAAAAAATCATAGCCAACTAGGTGATGGAATAATTTTGTAAAATAAGGAGGGAAATTTAAAAATTGCTAAACGAGGGTAATTTCTAATCGTATTATTTACAAATCGTAGTACCAACCCTAAATAAATATTTGTTAACATTTTAACCATGTTATGCGAGTGTAATTGGGGTGGATGACGGCGAGGAGGGGGTGGTAGACAAAAGTAAAAGGGTTGTTGTATTTAAGAGGGTTGATTTTATAATTTTCTCTTACCTTACTCTGTGTAGCATAATCTAATGCTAACATACAATCATTGTAGCCGTTTTCCGTTTTTATCGTTGTTGCCATAGGACCACATAATTGCCCTAATTGACCACCAACTGAATCACGATACCATGGATACATGATGATTTTGATAACGATGATGATGATGATTGTTGTAGTAATGATTCTGTAAATAAAAATACCATAATATAGTCAACGATATCGTAATATTGGCTATTACAGTACAGGTTTTATTGTTGTATTATAATACGACTCATTACGATACAGATTTAGTTTAATGTTTCTTTCTTTATTTGTTTATCAGTTTATTAAATAAATAAATAAAACATTTGAAGAAATGGCATAATTATAAAATGATTTATGATTAGTGAAAGAAAGCTGTTTAATTAGAATTTATTGGATTTAATTAACATTTAAAACAATTGCATTTTTCCATACTAGATGTATAGAAGTTGGCATGGTTGTTAGTCCTTCAATTGTTTATGAAAAATTGAAAAACAGAACATTGGCATTTTCATCTGTTATTATTATTACAATTCCCACATATTTTCATATTTTTATCAATTAAAATAATGAATAATAATAATAATAATAAAATAATGAATTATGGGTAATAAACTGCGTTATTTATATCTGTATTCGTAGAAAATGTTTAAAACAGTGGCGGTTCGTGTAGCAATATAAAGCGCCCTCTATCTATATTGACAGTTGTAACAGTGTTGCCAAATTTGATTAATATTGTAAGAAATTTTGAGGTTATGCATCTCTTTTTTTATTAGAAATGTGCTGCCACTGTAATTTTTTTAAATTTTAATTCAATTCAATCTACACGGTATTATTTCTACATTCCATTTTTATATTATATCGTTTATATTCGCGTAAAACGAATACATTTAGCGTAAATTGAGGGATAAGCGGATTTTTACGACACAATTTCTTGTAATAGTGTAAAATAAAACAATATAAATTGAGTACCGTGCAAACTGAGAAAAAGAGAAATTCTTAACGAATAAATCCCTCAATTTACATTTTTATAATTCATTTTTATACACGATTTCATTCGCGTAAAACGAATACCGTTGGGGTAAATTGAACGATAAACTGATTTTTACACGATCATCGTTTTAATACGAAAATCGTGTACAACGAATACTGTGCAAAATGAGTATTAATAAGAAAAAAATTACACAGAATATGAAATATTAAAAAAACAATTGTTCTAGTGAAATTTAACCAATTTCTAGCAATTTAGGGGTAGTTTTAATGAAAACAATTCAATTTAACTTAAATACTGATAATTTAATGAAAGTTATTTAATTTCGCAGGTGGTTGTGGCTTAATTAAAACCATAGTTAACTAGATTATGGTATTAATTAATGAATTTTTCAATAAAAAATAAACGACCGAACTAATCTACGACTTTATCTAACGGAAACATAGCCAACTACGATTTGAAAGAGTTTAAAAACAAAAAAACAAAAAAAAGAAACTCAAAATTACCCATTTTTCACGATAAAAATCGACCTTCAAGGGTTGAAAATCATGTCTATTGAATCTAAATTAAAAAAAAAAACACCCTTATTTTAGTATTTCATTTATTTATTTATTTATAGGTAGATAAATGATAGCACCGTCGGATTAATTTGAAATAATTTAAAACACGTAAGAATTTTATAAAATAACTAAATCAACCCCTAAATTGTTTCGTTTGAGCTAGATTTGTGAAAATATATAAACTGTCGCAACCCCAATATTGATATCAGCCCCCAATTTATACATTCGACGATTTATAAATTCATCCACCAAATCAATCAATCTTTAATTTTTATCCAATAAAACTATTTTTAAAAAATCAACCCCTTATCAATTCTAGATAATTTTTAAAAATCGTATTGTTTCTATGAATTACAAAATAAATAAATCGAAATATTAAATTAATTAAAAGAACTAGCCTGAATTTTATTAATTTTTAACATTGAAATTTTCAACCCCCTTACCAAATAAATATGCTAATCTTGTCTAAATCTTATCAATTTTTCTTAAAATTATCCAAGAATTCAACATTAAATTTGAAATTATTAAAAATATAAAACCTTAACTTATTACCAATTTTTAACGTTAAATTTCAAGAGAAACAAAATTAAAAATTGTAAAGTAATAATCAAGAGTGCTATGAAGGTAAACAACAAACACATTCAAGTTTAATATCATCATAGAAGGCTATGAGCATTTTACAACAACAATAATAATAATAATAATCGTAATAACGATAATCATTTATTATCATTATTATTATTATTGTGGTCGTTTTCATTATTATTATTATTATTATTATTATCATTATTATCATCGTTATTATTTTTTCTTAATATTATTTTATTCGTGTTTGTGTTTTGTTTTCAATTATATTTTGTTTCTGTTTAAATAATATCAGTGGTAACTTGATTTCTTTTCGTTGTTTTTTTGTTTCTTTTCAATTGTTTGATGTATTTAATCGATGGTGGTAGTTGTATCTCTCTCTCACACACACTGAAATAACCACATAAAGACAAAGATAGAGCGATAAAAGAGGATTATTAAGTCAACTGTATTGAATTGAATTGAGTTAAAAGTAGAATAGAAGAGAAGATGAACACAAGAAAAAAATATAGAAAGAAAGACAAAGATAGAGATAGATAAAGGTAGTAAAGAAACCCCTCTAGGGGGTTAACTGACCGCAATTACACCTATCCAATTGACTTAACAAGATCACTTTATCTCTTTCTTTTATTCGTTTATTCTTTCTTTATTATAACGGGTGTATTTCAATTAAAATTATAAAAATCTAAGTGTACTATGGATATTTTAAATTTGTCATAATTGGCCATAATTTCGTTACATAGTGTCGTAGATTGATTCATATTTTATTAAAAATCTAAGTATTCGAATAAAGTTACGACAACAATATGAATAAATACACTTGATTTTTTATTGGTTAGAAATTTTCATAGACCACTTTGTTTTATTTAGAATTCCTCTAATAACTACAAATCAAAGTGGACTATGAAAATTTTATTATCAATATACCATTGAAAATTATCAAGAAATATAGTTGGCCAAACTTTGATCACGTATGTCTTCGATTGATTCATATTTTAATACAACTGTTTGAATAAAGCTACGACATTATAGTATGATTAAAAATTACAATTTATTTGTAAGGAAATTTCCATAGCCTACTCTTATTTTAATTATAACGAATTAAAATTTCAAATCAAAGTGGACTATGGAAATTTTATTATCAATATACCTATGGAATTTATTAATCAATATGGTAGAATAACAATCCAGATGATAGTTGGCTATGGTTTTGTTATATAGTGTCGTAGATTGATTCATTAAATTTGATATTTGTCAATATAAGTGTCTGAATAAAGTTGCGACACAATTGTAAATTACCATAGTACACTCGATTAAAAATAATTGTAAATTATAGTCCATAGCCCACTTTGTTCTATTTATACCTACTGTTTTTTTATCGATATTTATTATTATTACTACTATTATTATTTACATAAATTTTCAAAAATATTTTATTATCAATTTTGTTTTTTCCTACACTATTACGTTTATTATTATCACAAAAAAAAAGCTAAACAAATAAAAAACGTGTATATATTTTTTGTTTTAATTACTTAATTATTGATTATTGATAATAACTTTGATAATAACAAATTTTTAAAATGACCCAAATAATAACAATAATATATCGGCGTATAGTCGTAGCTTTGTTCGGACACTTCTATTACCAAATTATGTGGATATGAATCAATCTACGACACTATCTAACCGAACCATAGCCAACTATTAAATAAATTACCATAGTATACTCGATATTTTAATAAAATAAAATACAAAGTTGATTACGGAAAACAATTGAAAGTCTATATTTATCTGCTTACTATAATTATATTCAATTGTTTTAACAATTAAGTAAATAGATGTTTATTAGAAAAAGACAAAAATAGTGATAGGGGTAGAATAATGAATTAGTATTAATTCACCCTCTATCTCTCTTCAACCCCTATCTAGTTTTCTTGTTTTAATAATAATTATAATAATAATAGTAAGATTGTATTAATGATAATAATAACAATAATGAATCAAGTGTGCGACGGATAAAACAATAAAATTGGTGATTTCAACGCCAACTACGAACAGGAAACTTATCAATAATAATAGTAATAATAATGAAATTTCTAATTAACAATTGATTTCTAATTAAATTAAATTAATTAAATTTGAATATTTACCAATAATTTTTTTAAAATGAATATTAACGAAAAACACCACTTTTATTCACATTGAAAATTGAATTCGTCTGATAAAATATCTACAAATTCTTGTTTTATTGAAATTATCAATTTTTTGATAATAAAAACTCGAATTTTTTCCGATAAGTCCTAACAAATGCAAAAAACAAAACAGCAATATTAAAAAAAACAAAACTGATCTAGTGTCAATTATTTTAATTTAACAAATAATTGAATTTGTTTAAAAAAAAAAGAAAACNATAATTGAATTTGTTTAACAAAGAAGAAAACATATGAATAATTAACAATTGAATAAATTTATCTATTTATAAAAATATCAAGTAATCAATCAATCAATCACGGCCAACTAGTGATATAGAAAATGGGTAGAAAAAAAACTAAAACAATTGACCTTTTTATTTAATCGTATTACCTGTGAATCTATTAATTATTATCGTTGTTGTTTTGTTTCTTTGTACTATTAAAACAATTATCGTTCTTCAAATGTTTAACATTAAATGGAAAACAAAAGAAAAACACAACAACCACTAGATTAACACAAAAAACACACACATACTAGATTTTGTTTTAGAACAAACGACACTGATAATTCTGTTGTTTTTTCCGATATAATTTTAATCGAAGATATCCGTGAAAATTATCACAAATTTTATAGTTTTCCGATTATTTGAAATTATCAAATAGGACACCATTTTAAAAAAAGAAAAACACAAATCACTAAATCAACCCTCTTTAAATTAACAAAAAAAAAAAAAAAATTAAAATAAGAGTAGGCGCACACGTTTTTCCCCCGAAATTCAACTTTTTATTTTTTCGTCGAAAAGCCCGCCTTTTTTTTAATCTGAACTCACTTGTTTTTTGTTTATTTTTATTAATATGTGTTGGTATTGGTAAAAAATACACACACACACATTCACATTTATAGATATGTGTAATAGTAGTAGTAGTAGTAGTAGTAGTAGAAAAAAAAACAATAGAAAAAAAAACAAATGAATACGCGACGTTTATTTAGCCGGTTTAATAGTTGTAGTAGGCTGTGTGTTTGCTGCAGGCGTCGCGACATAGACTACTTGATATCTATACGAATTCACATTTACTATACGATCGTATATTATCGACAATTTACGTTAAATAAGTACCGCCCACTTATCGCCCATATAATATAAATACAGTTATAATCGGTGTGTGTTAGAAAAAGATGGACATATAAACATATGTGTGTGTGAGTGTCATACATTATTATTATTATTATTATTACTATTATTATAAAATAAATAAATTTTACACGATAATTAAACAAAGATGCATATTTGTAAAAATTATAAATTAAAAAGAGATGGGTGTATTAATTAAGGGTAGTTTCTATTCAATATTAGTAGGTGGTGGTAGAAAAACAATTGGATTTTTCACGGCCAATTTGATTTGATGGTCCAAAAGAATTGATCGACCATCTGATCAACCCCTAATTTTAATCTTAACCTACCCCAAAAAGTCGGAATCGTTTACTATATCTATATAGAAATAAAAAGTAATTGTGATAGAGAACGATAAAGGGACGAAAAACAGATGAAAAAAAGAAACAGACATTAAATGAGGGTGTGTTTGGTTAGAGAGACGGGGGATGTGATCAATGTAGAAAAACAAAGGGGGTTACTGTTCCAATTTCCGTTGTCATCACTCCGCCGACATGGTACAAGAAACTAAAATATGCCTTTCTTTTTTATACACCACCACCACCACCCCCGATGTCGACAAATTTTTTTGTTGTAGTGTAACAAAACATTGCCGCCGTCGACGACGACGACGACGGCGACGCCGCCGCCGCCACCATTATAAGAAACCAAAATAGAGCGTTTTTGTGAAATCGTCTACGACACCCTCTCCCTTTCGAAACTACCACCAAGAATTATCAGCAGCATCATCATCAACTCCCTTGTTATTTAGTTCGATCATCTTAACATAGGTCAGGGTGGAATTCTTCTGTTTTTATTTATTCGTCTAGAGGGGGTTGAATTGATAAACATCTGTTATCGACAACCCTTATTATTATTATTATTATTATTATGAATGATCAAAGTAGGCGCGCCATATATTCGTTTTATTCTGCGATTACTTGATTATTTATTAAAACAACAACAATAAAAAAAAATGTTAATAAGGGTTGTTATCAGCCGGTTTGTGTATAATAAATTTCCAAGACCTACTTGATATATGTTCATGTATTTTATATCCAGACAAAGCTCCCATTTTTTTATTTTTTTTTATCAACTATTACCACCACCCCCCTTGTCGCCGTTACCACCCAACCATATTACCAACATATATTGTTGAACAAAATACATTAAACATAACATGGTTTTATAATAGGCGGGGTTAAATTCAACTGTTTTTCGTTTTTGTTTTTTACATTTATGTTTGGTAGGTATATTGAAGGTGTATACGAAAAATAATCGAATAACCAATCGGAATTTAGATTTATTGTAAACTATCATATGATTGGTTAGTAGGTGGAGCTTAGTGTTGTCAACTGTCTAACTGGTAGAGAATTGTAAATGACAAGTAACGACATACGTTTTTAGTTATTCTATCGAGTTTTCGTTATTAATTAATTAAAAATATCGAATATTTAATGGGAATTTTAATTAATAAATAGATGAAAATAAATAATAGTTAACTGTGATGATGATGATGATTGTGTTTTGTTTAATTTTATTTCATCGCCTACTATAACGTTAGCAACTACAACAAAACAGGTCGACTGTGTTGAATTCCAGTAGCTGTTTAGTTTTTTGTTACTCATTCTTTTTCTTATTTGTTTCATCTCACTCATTTCCATTAAAATCATCGATTGTGCCATCTTTGTCTATTTCGTTTGTTTTTTTTTTGTTTTGACCATCTATCTTTTATTTATTAAATGGTATTTGATTAAAAGTGAATTCATAGCCAACTATTTTAGTGAATGAATTTTCAGACGAAATAATTCGTCGGCATAGCCCAACTAGATTTTCTTTTGTTTTTATTAAAATTGTCAAAAAAGGGCGCGTTTTATTTGAAATTATCCGGATTTCTTGAATGATTTAGCATTATTATAAGGCACGTTCTTCATTTGTTTTTTATGTTTGTTTTATCATTATTATTATTATTATTATTATTTGATAAATCAAGTTGCCCATTTTAAATGATCCCGGCTTCTATGTAGTTTTTGGTCAATGAACTGGCAACGATGATGATGATGATGATTCGTATTTATTATTTTTGTTTTAAAACAAATGAATTTTTGTATTTGTCCCTCTTTACCCCCCCCTAACCCACCTCATCGACAACTGGAGTCGGCTAATAGAGCCCTTGAAATGGATTTGTAATGAAGTGTATCGAAATTATCATCTAGTAGGCGGTTTAATTATTAGCCAATTTAACGAAAACGTGCAATAAAGCCAACCAAACAATAATTATCAAATAGGCTGTTACTTGGTGTTATTGTTAAAAAGAGATAGAATGATTTAAGATTATTTTTGAAATAGATAAAGATGGAGAATAAACAAATGAAAAAGTAAAATAAAACAAGTAATGAGAATGTGTATAGCTTCTGGTCTTAACAACAAAGTTGTTTTATTGCTATGAATCAAGTTGGCTTGTCTTTATGTAATTTCGCTTTTTTTTTAAATAATAGTAATAATAATAATTAGGAACATTTGAAATTCATTCAAACAAAATTTGGTGGAAAAAACCATTATTATTACTATTATTATTATTATTATTATTATTATGGGCACAAATTATGTGCATATTAGGGTTTTGTGAAATCAAGCCGCCTCTGTTCGTATACCGCCGCCGCCGCCTTGATATAATTTTTCGTATTAGATATACCTATCCCAAAGCCAACTTAACAATCCATCCATCGGAAAAATACAAAATCAAGTCAGTCAAAAAAGACAAATAACAATTCTTTTGTTTTTTTTTTTTCGTCTTCTTCTTCTTCTTCTTCGACTATTATTTTGTGAATCGATTGGTTATTTTGTGGCCGCGTGTTCTTCATTCTTCTTCAAAACGGTTTTGTCGGCAAAATGTTTTTTTCTAAACACAAACACAGCCAACTAGATGAATTCGTTTAATAATAACAAATGAAAATATTATACAATATAGAGAAACAATTGATATAAGAAAAGAAAAAACAAAAAAAAACAGACAGCCTACTAGAATTCTTTTAAAGGAAAAAAAAACAAAAAAAATAAAAACATAACCTAATTTTAACGATCAAATTTAAGTATAGGTCGTTAATGTAAAATAGCCTATTATTATTATTATTACCACCACCATTTTATATAGCTATCTCCTTCTAAATAACCATAAAAATTACCTTTAGAATAAATCAAATTGGCTGTGATTTGAAATTTTAATCGTAACAAAACATCGCCTACTTTGTTTTGTTCCGATTTATAAATAAAGGGTTATAATGGAGGGTTTTATTTTAATAATAATAATAATAATAATGACAATAATAATAATAATAATGATAGTAATGATGGGTGACATACACCACCTTGGTTGATTTCTAGAAAGGAAATCTCCCTTATTTTAATCGGATTTGTTTTGTTTTCTACACATGTTATTAAAGGGTTGTTTATAATCACGAAAAGGGGTAGATTTATAAGAGTATTAACCAATTTACGCACACAAACACAAAAAATACCATAAATATATATATATAGTTGATAGATAAAACAACGTAATTTAATTAAAGTATAATGATACAGCATTTATATAAATTACGTTAAGTTGGCGTTGATTTTCTTTTGTATAACAATAGAAAACAGGCATGTCACGGAACGGATGATTAGTTATACGTTTATATGTGTGTGTGTGTGTGTGTGTGTAAGAGGAAGATGGATGGAAATTGAAAAATCATTTCCTTCTATCTAGAAAGGGTAGTAATATAGATTGTCAATTGTCAACAAAACACTTGAAGAAATATACAAAGCCAACTTGATTGTGTTTATTATTTTATTTTAATTAATTTATTTATTTATAGAGTAGTAGGCTTTGAATATCGGTATGTGTGTAATTACGAAATGGATTCTCAATGAAGATGAAAAATATGGAACATATCAAAATATATACACACATACACATGTGTTATCTAAAAATATACAGGGTGTAACTAATAGGCTATAATTTTCATTCGTTTAGAATTGTCGTTTGTTTTTCATTAAAAAAAATACGTTAATACATTCAAATCTAGTAAGCTATGATTTTATGTAGTAAAATTATAGCCAACTGTGTGATAAAAATTGAAAAAATATCGTTTGTTTTTCATTCAAAAATATCGTAACAAATTCAAATCTAGTAATCATGGCTAACTATCCAATAAAAATGACCAATTGTTTTTCATTGAAAAATACAATAAGAAAATCAAATCTAGTGGGTAATTGTCTAGTAAAAAGCATGGCTAACTATTTAGTAAATATGTAAAATTTAAATCGAGTAAGCTGTGATTTTATGTAGTAAAAGCATGGCCAACTGTGTGTTAAAAACGTAAAATTATCGTTTGTTTTTCATTCATTGTATCAAATTTAAATCTGGTAAGCTATGATTTTGTGTACTAAAAGTATGTGTGTTTGTTTTTCATTGAAAATAGAATAAGAAATTCAAATCTAGTAAACTATTAAAAGTATAGCCAACTATGTGTTAAAATTTTGTACACCCTGTATTTAATACTAACACATTGATAATTTAAAAAGTGTTTTAGTGGAGTGATAACAGGACCATATGTTTTTAATCCGTGAGAAATATTTACATTAACACCATCATCAATTACATTATTCTATCTCTCTCTTTTTATTAAAAATGCAAATCGATCTGTCTCTTTTTTGTGTGTTTGTGTGTTGATAAATTGAGGATAAATTCGTAGAAAATCCGGTCCTGTGTGAAAAATCCATTTCAATCTATTTAAAAGCCAATTGATCGTCTTAACTATCAACACACCCCCACTGTTGTTGTTGTTGTGAAAAATACCAAATCCATCATCACAGTAAGCTGTGTTGATCTTAATAATAATAAAAGAAGCAAACAAATGCAAATCAAGTCAAAGGCGACTATAAATTTCCAAATAATTCAATAATAATCAACGCCCTCTATCAATTTTTCGAATTAATTTGTCATACTGTCAATATTCACGATTCTAATTCGAATTTTTCAATAAAACAAAAACGGAAACGGAAATCTTTTATTAAAATTAAATCTTGATCGTGAACAAAACAACAAAATTATAGAATGCGGAAATTAGAGTTTCCCCCTTATTGTTCGTTGTTGTTTTTTTTGTTTTCAATTAAGAAAAATACCGGAAAATTGCATTGTTGCCAATATAAACAAAGATAGATGGATAGACAAAAGAGCGATGGCCTTATAAAATCATTCATATGTGACTAGATCAGTTTCGTTTTATTTTAAACTTGTTGTTTATTACACCCCCCAACCCCGCGCGCGCATCTCACTATCTAACCCTCTCATTTAGGAATTCTTCAAAAACAATCCACATATGGTGTTTTTGTTGTTTTTCTATTTTATTTTCATCGTTTTTAAAGTGTGCATGTTTGAAATCTTAGTTGGCGTTGGAGAAAAAAAAATATGAAGATCTACTACATTAATAGATAGATAGATGTATAGAAAGAGATAGATATACGCAATAAACTCATATAAAAACACATGTTACTTCACTATTTCTATTATTATTACTATTATTATCATTATTATTATTATTATTATTATTTGAATTTTTTCACGGAAAGACAAATTAGAAACACTTGCAGTTGGCTATGAATAGATATCTAAATGTTAGAAAAATTGATAAATTCCATAGACTTCTAGATTCAATTTTTTTAAATATTCCAAAGCTATCTTGTTTTAAACAATTTTATTAATCGATTGTCTTTTATTACAATTACTATTATTATTATTATTATTATTAATTTATTTACAACAATTATAATTAAGTAATTAGTGATAAAAATAAAAATCAAGTTAGTACGTGTAATATTGTTAGTTATTTGTTTTTTTTTTATTATTATTTTTATTGTTGGTAATTAAATGGAATAGCCCACCTATACACACATACTAATTAACTTCAACATTCTCGCTTTTAATTTCAACTAATTACAATAATAATAATAATAATAATAATAAGTACAGTTTTGCTAAATTAATAACTTTTTTTCAATATCAAGTTGGCTTTTTCTTTCATTATTCTCATCTAATAACAACAAAATTACTTAATTTCAAAGCCAACTATTCGAGAAAAGAAAACATAACCTCAACATAACAATAGAAAAAATCATAGCTATACTGATTAAGTTATTTATTGAAAATTAAAATTAAAAAAAAAAAAAAGTATCGTATAGAAAAACAATCGAATAAATCAAAGCCTACTTTCGTTTTTAACTTAATTATTATTTTCTTTTTACAGATTTTCTTTATTATTTCTAATTTAAATAATAATAATAATAATGATAATAATAAATCACTATTAATTAATCAATTAATTGATAATTTTTACGCTAATTACTCGAATTAATTAAATAATAAATGAACGAACAAAAGAAAATTGTTATAATAATAATGAGGGTAATTATAAGTTAGTTAAGGGTTGTTATAGAGGGGTGTGAAAATAGATTGGTGGTAATACTGATTATTGATAATCCATTATCAATATCTCAATTATCATTCCATCCCCTATTACTACTATTATTATTACTACTACTACTACTACTACTACTACCACTAATAATCGAACAAATGAAAAAAAAGAAACAAAAGCAAAAACCATAGTAGACTAATTATTTTAACAAGATCTTTCCCACTATCACACCAATAATAATAGTAATAATAATAATAATAGTAATGATAATAATATAGAAGTAATGATATTATAACCTCCCCTCTTACACCCCCGCTACCAAAACCATATGTTTAGCAGAGAAATATAACCGTAAAAATTTACACTGAAATATAAATCTATCTCTATCTCTCTCATCATCTCTATCTCTGTCTTTCTCATTACTATAGAACAAGCAAATAACAATAGAATCACATAGTAGGCCATGGATTTCGTTGCATATGAATTAAGTTACGATCTTACGTATCTAAATCCATCGCCAACTGTGAAATAAATTCTAAATGTTTTATTCATTTATCACAATCTTTTTGCAATTTATTTAGGTGCGTAAGTCGTAGTTTAGTTCAATTGAATTTCATTTTAAAATGGTTTATGAAAATTTGACAATTATCGAATTTATACAGTTGGTAAATTGCTGTTGGCTATGAGTTTTAATTATTAACGTTACGTCGTAGCTTTATTGAAAATTACACCAAATTTTAATAGTAGTTAGTGGAATTTATCTAACCTCAAAACTAGTAAAACTAACCAAATTTAGAATTGTAAGGTTAGAAAATTTCGATACCAACAATATTTGAATTTTTTTTTGTTATACCAACCCAATAGAAATTGGATATTTTAAATTGCGCGCCCATTAAATAATGGGTTGGTATAGTAAAAATCCCTAAATATAATTTTCTAACCTTAAAAAATTCCGATATTTTTAATAATTGTTAACGCTAAACAAATGACAATGAATTTCTCGCAGCCAACTTTGACTTAATTGAATATGTTTCTAGTATACTTGGCCTGTACTGTATATTTATAAATAACCGAAACAAAACAATTGTACTAGTAGTAGTAGAAATAAAAAAAAAAGACAATTGAAATTAAGAAACGACACAGCAACTAGAGAAATTAAAGGAGCCAAAATTAAATAAAACAAAAAATAATTGTAAAACAAAACAAAAAAAAAACAACAACAACGTAACCATATAATTTTAAAGTCATCAAGATGCCATTTTCACACCGTCAGCTTATTGTAATTTGACATTTCCGTTTTTTATTAAATTGCCATTATATGACATCGACACGGTTACTTTAAAAATCTCCATCTATCTCGCTCTTTTACTGGAAATTTTCTAATTTAAAAAATAATTGGGCTATGTAGAAGATTACACATTAAAATAAGACCAACCCATGTTTTCCTAACCTCAATAAAGTTATACATTCATAATATAAACGTCAATATTAACGCTAAGTTATCACCAACCCATCTTTGTCTAACCTAAATAACGCTAAACAACGCTAACATTGACATTAACGTATGACCAACTCATATTTTTCTAACCTAAATGAAGTCATTTATATGTAAAAGTTGCTACTATTATTACTACTATTATTATTATTACTATTACACATATTTGCTCACAATAAGTGAACGTTAACGTCAACTCTACCAACCCATCTCTTTCTAACCTAAATAAAGTTAAGTGCCAAAGAAATTGAGCATACGTCAACATTTAATCCCAGATAATCGATGGTCTCTACCATTGGTAACTAGATTTGTTCTTTAGATATCCTAAGGGGTGAAATACGAATTCTAACTAGCCACCACTATACCACCCTCTCTTCAACCCCTGTCTGTGTGTGTTTTTTTTCGTCTTTTCCAGTCGACATACTAATCTACGATTATAAATGATCTATTTATAATACAACTTATGTCAAATTGTAGTAGTTGGCTATGCTTTTAGTAAGTTACGTACGTTGTAGCTTGATTCAACTAAATTTGACATTTGTTAACGTATTATTACGTAACGTTAAACATGGCCTACTGTATGGATGGAATTTCACCCCCTAACATAAAATCGAGTTGACTATATTTATAAGGATAGGGGAGGGTGTGTATATAGATTTGGGTCATATTTAACAATAAGAAAATCGATTTGTGGATCAACTAGAAAACAACCCTCATCCCTTAAATTGGTAGATCAGCTGATTTCTCTTTTAATTCGACTACAATTAAACAATTTCCAACAGTATGTTGATTATTACTGTTATTATCAATATTATTATTATTATCATTATTATTATTATTATTATCATCGTCTAGTTATTGATAAGTGCGGTAATAAAAAGTTGGGACGTGATCCAATAACGTGGTTGTTGTTGTTTTAACGAGTTTTTAAGGTTGAATGATTCGAAAAATCGCACTAACCTTCGCAATAATTTTGTTTTTTTTTTAATAAAATTAAAAAAAACCCTCCACCTTGTTCTAGTTGTTTTATTACTCTCGAATTTATCCNTAGTTGTTTTATTATTCTAGAATTTACCCCCAATTAGTAGAGGGGTGGTTTTCAAACACCTCAACCTAGTTGTAATTGTTTAATTTTTCAACAATTCGCCCCCCAAATACAAACCAGTTAGATTTGATATAAGGGGTAATTTTACAATTTCTACCCTTAAATGTCCGACCGATATCTCTCATTCATTGATAAGGATCACCTATTAAAATACTGTCTCGATTGAATTAAACCGTTTTCGGTTCGTCGGCATACAAATAAGATCATTAGTGGTGGTTTGGTTTGTTGGTGGTTGTAATGGTCAAAAATCAACCCCTATTTATCTTAATATCGTACAACCCTTAATTTCATAAATTATTAACTAATACACCTTACAAATACAAGTATAAGTTTAAAGCAAGTTTTAGTTTGGGGATTTTTCAAAAAGGGGATGGTTTTAGTTTTAAGACGTGTTGTTATTAAGGGGGTAGTAGTTAGAATATTAAACTGGAACTAACCCTAAAGTCGGCCACTTCATAATATAAGTATAAGTAGACGTCCAAGACAGACATTTGAGGTGATAAATGATGGATGCAAAACCACCCTCTTGTTAGTCAACTCTATATTCTTACTATTAACCAAAACTACCCTTTGTTACTTTCAATAGTTTTACATAACAAATATTGTTTAAAATTCAATAGAATTAGAATTTTTGTAAGATTTTCTACGAAATTTCTAAATAACCAACACACCCCCTGTATATGGGTATATTCGAATGGGGTGGCTTTTATCCCTCATCTAACAGCACCCCGTATTTGCCGTCAGTGTGGAAGCGAAAAGACAGTTTTTGCTATATCTATGGTGGTGGTGGTGGTTGAACGGCAAATGGGGTGTAGTCGGTATAGTATAAGGGGTTGGGGGTTGGTGGTTGGGATACACATAGAAAGAGAGTTTTTGCTTCTAACAGTGAAGAGTTTTTGCTCAGCTTGTCGGATCCACAGTTAGCTAGTTTGTCATTCGGTTGGCACCACTGCTTCAACCCCCGCTCTCTCTTTCTAATCATATAACATCTATCTATCTTTGTTTTCTCCTATACTACTAGATTTCGTTAGAGATATTCCGAATTTTCCACGAATAATATAAATCAAATAAATTTGAACAAATATAACATAGATGGCTGTGGATGCAATTGTTTGCATTCAAATTATACAACCCCCAACCACCCCTATTAAAATCCATGGCTATACTAGATTTGTTAGATTAAAATGCCTCGATGAAAAAAAAAAACAAATGAATTTGACAAATGATGGCTCATTAGAGCTTAAAACTTGTCGACTACCTCACTCACACCTTTAAAACCACCCCCCCAACCCTTATCCTCTACGGGTAGAAAAAAATGAGATAGTAAATACTCTATAGTAGACAAAGACATAGATTGATGTGAAAAACGGGATTTTAATCCTGACTAAACTGTCTATCTATCCTTCTCTAATGGTGGTGGTGGTTGGTTAAGGGTGAGAGGTGGTAAAAATAATGGTGGATATTTTGAAAAATTCATCGATTCAATTGTTTTAAATTCCTAATTAGAATAAATTGACAACCACCCCTTCTTAACGTTATTCATCTGTCTTGACTCATTTTCAACCCCCTCGTACTACTGCAACACAGTCGACTTAATTCAAGATGACATAAACATCCTTCAAAGTGAATCAAGTATAGGGACAAATGATGCTATTAGTGATATAAAAGTTGACAAATGTTGGCGAATTTACACATATAGAAAACTACCCTTAATCAAATTGACCGGTCAATACCACCCTCTCTCAACACCGCACCAGCCCCTGATTTAACAACACAAAAACACAAAAACAATGAGAAAATTGTAGGAAACAAGCAATAAACAAATGAAAAACAACAAAAAAAAAAACAAATTTGATCATAGATGGCTTTGATTCTACCACAAACCACAACCATCAATATTATAAAGTCAATGGTATCTCTATCGCTATCTCTCTCTAATCGACGCATCTAGTTTTATATGAATTCAACAAAAACTATTTTTTTATTTTGATAAATACCTCAACCACCCTTATAACCAACCCCCTCATAATTCTATGTGACGGGTGGTGGTAAACGGTGTGGTAGTATAGTTGGAATTAATTAAATAACTATACAAATGAAAAACGTAATTGTGACGTTTAAATTTAACAGAAATTTCACTAGAATAGGGGATGATTATTTATTACACCACCCCCGCATATTATTTAAACTACTTGATTCTTTTATTATTATTAAAATTATAGGCTACTTGATTTTTTCGATTTGTTTTTCATTTGTTTCATTTAAATTTAAATTTATTAATACCATAGACTACTTGATCCGTTATTCGTTTGTTTCTATTAAAATTCCCACCGATACAAAAAAAAAACACTATTAATATCGTAGACTATTTGATTCTTTAAATTTAGAGACAAAGATAGAAAAAAAACACTATTAATATCATAGACTACTCGATTTTTCGTTTCGTTTTTCATTAATAGAGACAAATATATGAATATCATAGACTACTCGATTCTTTCAATTTATCTCGATTATTCAACTTATATGAGAGAGACAAAGATGGAGAGAAAAAAACGCAACAATAAGTGTTAAATTGTTATAATTCTTCATCTCACTTTAACGTTTATTAAATTACATTTGTTTTTTCTATAGCGCTCTCGTTTTTTTTTTCTTATGTGTGTATGTCGTAACTTGAACCATATTGGTGTACGTGGATTTCATTTAATTTCGATTAATTATTGTTTTGTTTTTCCTACTTTTGTTTTCACAGATATCTTTACAATTATTATCGTGATTGTAATAATATTTGAAAATTAAAGTAAGCATGGAAAATTGTTTTGTTTTATTTTTCAATTTTTTCTACCATTATTATTATTATTATTTATTTATTTCTAAATCATGATACAAGGTAGCCATCCAACCAATCACCGTGCTCGTACGTGCATATAAAACTTAAAAAGCCAGATCAAAGCCAACCGGGACCAAACCAGAGCAGAACATTCTCTTTTTCTTTTGTTTTATTATTATTATTATTATTACTATTATTATTGTTGTTGTTTTCTTTTGTTTCTATACAAACATTGGTATTTCGATTTTTTTCCAATTATTGCAATTTTAGTTATGTGTCTAGTGGTTGGTATGCGTGTATTTGGGGCGAGATTTTGTAAAATTTACACAATTTTACGGAATAATAATTGTAATAATTTATAGAAGGCTATGGAATAGAAAAATTGAAAACCAAACAATTGAAAAAAAAAAAACACACAAATAGACAGGCGCGAGCTGTACGCGCGCATACCATCGAATCGCTTGTGCGAAACAATTGACAATCAAGAAAAAAAAACAAAAAGCAATAATAAAAAAATATCAAAGCCAACTTGATCTTTTTCTTCAATCTTGTATAGTGTTTTATATAAAAGTCCAAAGACTACTTCGATTCAATGTTTCATTGTTTTCATTTAATATTAAACAAGTGAATTGATCAAGTTGACTTTGATTTTTATTTGTTTTATTCGATTTGAAGAAGAGACATGTTGTCATTGGTAATGGGTTGATTTTCTGGTTTTTAACGATTGGTGGTAAATAAAAATGGCGTCTTCGGCCATTTTTATTTGTAATCGCAAAAAAAAGCCGACTTGATAATTTTCAAACTACCCCAAAGTTCGTGTACATTTTAATTAATAATAATGATAATAAGAAGTAGACAGAGATTTATTCCTTACAACCCCTGACACAACCCTTATATAGAGAAATAGAATTGAATTTTGTTCGAAAAGCTTAAAAGACAACCCTATAATCGAGTTAAACAAGCGATAAGTGATGTCGTTTATCAAATATTCATATTTCTAAGTGGACCCGGAAATATCAACCCCTTTTATAACAAACACACCACTGTCCAGTCGAAAGGGGTGGCCGTTGACCATTTCTTATCTATAACTGAAATATAGGGGTGATATATCAATTTTTCCTCAACTTATTTTCGAGAAATTTTCGATTTAAATACAAGGGGTTGATTTGTTTGTTTGGGGTGGGGGTGAGTTTTGTCGGCAATTTAATTAATTAAAACACGACCAAAAGTCAATTAATTGAAGATGAATTGGCGAATTTGTCGATCTCCGATTGTAAAATTCGAAAACTCACCCCCTTTCACTTAAAATTGGCAACTATTTAGGAGAAACTAATCACGAAACTCACCACCCCCTTTTTATGTCGTTGTAATCATTAAAGAAAATAAAAGTGGGGTTGTTTGTTGATGATCATCCAGTTGATGGGGATGATTTTTAATGATAATAAGGGTGGAAATTTGGTCATTTAAATTTATGCAAAAATCACAAACTGATAAAACAACTTAATGGCATTATAATAATGGCCTGTTCACAATTAATTTGTCGTAAAGTATTTTCCGCATATAAAACAATATGACGACCATAATTCATTAACATAGAGGGGTAGTTTGAATTCAACCCCTAATTCTAAAACAAAAATTCTTCAACACACAAACATACACAAATATAACAGTTACGATTAAGAATGCGGTAAAAATTAGCAATTTCCACCCCCACGTACCACCACCACTACCACCATTAACCCCCCAAATAAAAAAAACCATGGTTATCCTCAACAACAAAAGCAACCCTTATACCCCGGTAGAAACTTTTGATATGATTAACGACAAACGTTAATTATAGTTGACCCGTGTCCGGGCAATATTCACCCCCTTAGATTAATTAAACCACCCAATAAAAGACTATAGAAATTCGAAAAAAAATCGAATCGACTTTTAGATTTTCTCTTATTTTTAATTTCGATAGTTGTCGTCATTTCTAAGTTTAATATCTACGAAAATCCCAAGTGGTTGAAAATATAAGGGATGATTTCAGTGGTGGTGGTTTATATATAAAGTAACATCTGGAATATTCTGCACGACTAGAATATATGACCTATCAAAAACTATCGTTAGAAAATTTACACCCTTATCACGTGTCTTTAACCCTTAGTTTTTATCAAGAATGTTATATTTTAAGATTGTGTAAGGGTTGATGAAATACACCCGAAAAATTACACTTACTTCTCAACATTAAGGGGTGAAATTGATGAGAAAAATCATTAACACCATTACTAATTAACAACAAGAGGGTGGTTGGGGGTTGTTAAATTTGTAACAAATTCAACCCCTTGTTCATTGTTTTACAATTTTATTGGACAAGTCGTATAAACGAAAATTGTATCGATAGAAAGTTGACAAGAACAACTATTAGAATAACACCCCTGGGGGTGTTTATTGGTCATATAAACAAACACAACCCCTTAAACTAAACACCACTTAGAAAACTTGAGATCTTTATTGTTGTAGTACCCAAAAAAAAAGAAACTTTCTCTGTATTGTGTATGTCAATTTGGAAAGTTTCCGATAAGGGTTGAAACTACCCCTGTTGTTGTTTTGAATAGTATTATTAAAAATTGGATTGTTGTGGACAATTAGCACGAGCATGTGTGAGATAGAGACTAAGGGGTAGGGAAAAAATAGAAATTCCGTAACTGTAACAAATTGGCAGAGGGTTTGTCGAGAGAATTTAGGGGATGAAATGGACGGATGAACACAACTTATCCCGTATTCTTCCCTTTCTTTCTCCTTCTATTTTCTTACACTAATTCACGTCTGTCGTCCAAGACGATTATCATTGAAATATTAAAATTCAAAAATATCATTAATAGGGGTTGGATAATATAGGGGATGGAAATTTCAACATTATTAAGACACTATTGTTCAAATCAAAACAAAACAAAACAAAACAAATACGATAAGATTCGTATAACTAAATTTACTATAGTTATAGTAACAAGGGGTAGTTTTGTTAGTGATATGAACAAGAGGGTGGTTGTAAATTTGTCTGTCGTTTAAATTATAACAATATAGTTGTATAGTTGTATAGTTGAAAATTAAAGTTAAAGCGAGATAGAATTATAATAACAGGGGGTGGAATAGGGGAATCGGGGGGTGAGAATTGTACAAGAACAATTTAATTAATAAAGCGTTATCTAGAATACCGTCCACCGCCAACTGTATATTATAAGAAATTTGTTTAAGATTTATGTTGACCACAATCATAGTTAACTATGTCGTTTTTTTTTGTTTTAAAACAATTGATTAATTAATAGAACAATAATCAATATAACTGTGTATATAGATTGTCATTTGTCTCTTTGTTCCAACTACTCCGCCTACTGTATGGTTGTGAAATAAGAAACGAAAGAAGACAAATGAAAAAAATTAAGAGAGAGAGAGTTCTACAGTCGACTACGATTTGAAGAAGACAACGAACAAACGACAAACGAAAATAACAAACAGTAGAAATAGAAGGACCCATAGTCGACCCTGATGACAACTGGGCTTACCTAATGATCCGGCTGAAATTAACGTGGCAATCTTCGTTGATGAATTAGATGGAGATAATGGTTATACAAACCTATCTATCTACTATCTATTTCTATCTCTTTCTAACTTAACTATCCATTTCTTATATCTATGGTAGAATTGGTAAAAGGAAAGGAAATTGTGTAGAGAAATAGTTTTTCGGTGGAAAAATCGAGCATCATCGTGGTGGTAGGGGGTTGTTGTTCTAGGGGGTGGATTAGTAGGGATGATAATGATACAAATAATTAGAGGGTGGAAATCAATAACCGTTAACAAGAACTAATTATTTTGTTTTTTTTTTTGAGAAGAAAATTGGAAAATTACTCACCGATTTTGGATTTTTCACGATTTTCATTTTAGAATTTCACAGCCTACTAATCTTCTTAGTTGCTGTAAAAACAAAACACAAAATTAACAAATGACTGTGGAAACAATAGAATTTCCGAAGAAAATTTTTGGTAATTTTCGTTAAAATTCATAGCCTACTAGTACTGTTCAAGTTTTCTTATCAAACAAAAGAAAATCAAAGCCTACTATAAATAATATAGGAGAAAAAAACAAAACAGAGTCATTTATAACGAAATTTCAACGATTTGGTGAGTTTTCTGGAATTTCCCGCATTTTTTGATTGAGAAAAATCGAATTTTCTTCAATTTCGTGTTGTTTTTCTTGCGAAAATGACACCTGTCAATTGTCACAGCCTACTGTTCTACAATTTTTCCAAATCGCATTAGCTGCGGTAAAAACAAAAGGGAGTAAAAACAAAGGAAAACGTACAGTTGATGTTTCGGTAAAAATTGTAAAATTTTCCGAAATTTCCCAAAAAACTCACCAATTTTATTGAATTTTCCATCGGTAATCTTAACCTCAATTATTTAAAATTTTCCAATTATAGAAAATCAAGTCAACTATAATCGACAAATGACGCAATTTTCCCAACTATTTTGTTATTTTGTTAAAACGGCATCGAAGTTGGCCTAATTTCCAACCCCACAGCCTACTATTCGATATTTTCTTGAAATCGTGTTGGCTGTGACGAGCGACGAAACAAATAAACAAAACAATTGCCGTTAATTCTTAATAATTTCTTTTAATTACAGGAAAATCCAAATTTTCGCTAATTTTCCTTCAAGAAAACCCATTTAGAAACATTAAATTTGGATGTCCACCGATTTTCACAAATCTAAAAAATAAAATCGTCACGGCCTACTACTTACACATTATTTCACATCTTCATCTTCAATTTGTATCTCGCCGAGAAATAAGCGCTTTTCTTCGGAAAATTCACCGGTAATTTCACGAATTTCCGTAATTTTCACGAAATTCACGCGATTTTCCGGCCGGTAATTTGCCCACTCTTAACCTCACTATCACCGCCATGACCTACTGCGAATTCGTCTATATTACCCTAATAATCACTAGAATTAGGTTGGCAATAATAAAAACGAATCAAAAACAAAACAATGTCGCATAAATCTTCCGGTGAAAAAAAGTGGAAATTTGGTGGATTTTCAGTCGGAAAATTTGGAAATTTTCGAGAAATTGGTGAGTTTTCGTTGAAAGTATCAGTTTTCTTATTGAAATTCTTATTTGTTTATTGTTGTTGAAGGAGGAAAATTCGACAATCTTAACCTCACAATTTGCCGGTGCCGCAGCCTACTTTTCAATATTTTCTTCAACATTTGTAGGGAAATTAGAAGAAAAGTCCTCGGATTTCCACCAGGAAATCATCAAAATTGTGAGTTTTCCTCAAATTTTTCCAGTTGTTTATTCTCCCGAATTAATCTTAACCTCACAACAATCGCCACAGCCTACTATTTATGCTTTTTTAACCGCGCTAATTGCGCTTATAATTTTAAAGAAAATTGCGCTATTATCGAATTTTCGCCATTGATTTCAAGGGAAATTTGCTAATTTTTCTGTAATTAACGAATTTTCCGATTTTCCCTCTTTAACCTCGCTAAAACAATCATCATGGCCTACTACGGAACGCAATAAATTATAAACAAAAGAGTATCGTGGAAATTTAGCACGATTGTGGCTCAATTTGAGGCGGAGGAGAATGGAAATCTGTTGGAAAATTGGAAATTTTTGGAAATTTTCAACATTTTTCCGCGGAAAAATCAGGAAAATTGTAAGTCTCCAGTAGGTTTTTATTTTTGTTGATTTTTCCAAGTAATCCTAACCTTACAATAACCGTCATAGCCTACTATTTATATTTTTTTAACCATCCTAATTACGGTAATAATTTAAAAAATTGCGTTGTTGCCAAATTCTTGTCGCTTATATCAAGGGAAATGCCCAAATTTTCCAACCTCAACATAAGTCATATCGCCAATTATAAGACACAATAAATTAAAAACAGAAGACTATCGTGGAAATTTTACACGATTGTAGCTCAATTAAATATGGAAGAAAATGGCGATTTGATCATTCTTCTATGAGAAAATTGGGAAATTTTGGAAAATTTGGACGTTTCAACTTGGAAATCCACCAAATTGTAAGTTTCTATCAATTTGTTTCTAAATAATCTTAACCTCAAAAATCGCCACAGCCTACTATTTACGCTTTTTTACCGTCCTAATTGCGCCTATAATTTTAAAGAAAATTGCGCTATTGCCAAATTTTCCTCATCTATTTCAAATTTTCCTGTAAATTAACAAATTTTCCAATTTTTGACTACGTAACCTCACTAATAATTGTCATAGCCTACTGTAAAACGTAAGAAAATAAAAACAAAACAGTATCGCGAAAATTGGAAATTTTTGGAAAATTTGAAAGTTTTAATATGTTTCCACGGAAAATTGTAAGTTTCCAGCAAGTCTTTATTTTTGTTGGTTTTTCCAAGTAATCCTAACCTTACAATAATCGCCATAGCCTACCATTTGTACTCTTTTTTTAAATTGCGTTATTGCCAAATTTTCGTCGTTTATTTCAAGGGAAATTCTCAAATTTTCCAACCTCAATGTAAGTGTCATAGCCTACTATAAGACGCAATAATTTAAAAACAAAAGACTATTGCGGAAATTTTACACGAAAATGGAAATTTGATCATTTTTCTATGAGAAAATTGGGAAAATTTGGAAAATTTGCAAGTTTCACGTGTTTTCCATCGGAAAATCTACAAAATTGTCAATTTTTATCGATTTTTTTCTAAATAATCTTAACCTCAATAATCGCCTAAGCCTACTATTTACGCTTTTTTAACCATGCTAATTGCACCTATAATTTCAAAGAAAATTGCGCTATTGCCTAATTTTCCTCATCTATTTCAAATTTTCCTGTAAATTAACAAATTTTCCAATTTTCACCACCTAACCCCACTAATAATCGTCATAGCCTACTATAAAATAATATAAAAACAAAAGAGTATCGTAATTCTACACGTAGTTTGAAGGTGGAAATTTGATTTTCTGTAAGAAAATCGGAAATTTTGGGAAATTTCGGAAGTTTCCAACAAGTTTGCCATCGGAAAATCCACCAAATTTGATTGTTGTTGATTTTTCCAACGAATCCTAACCTTACAATAATCACCACAGCCTACTAATTAATTTTTAATCAGGCTTATAATTTTAAACTACAGCCAACTATTCGTTATTTTTAACCAGTTACACTTGTAATTATAATTTTAAGATAAATTGCGCTATTGCCAATTTGTAAATTTTCGTGTAAATTAAAGATTTTCCACTTAACCTCAAATAATCGCCATAGCCTACTATTTTAAACTTTCATATGTTTGCTATTTAAAATAAAAACAAAACAAAAGAATTGGGCGGTATTTTCAAAATTATCGATAATAACCGCCACAGCCTACTAGTCGTTTTTAACCAATTATAATTATTATTTTAAAGCAAATTGCGCTATTGCCAATTTTTAAGTTTCTCTGTAAATTAAAGATATTCCATCTAACCTCACTATAATCGCCATAACCTACTGTTTGACATCTACTTACAATTTAATGTATGGAATTTGGCGGTATTTTTAAATTGTTGATAATAGTTTTTGCGGAAAATTATCAATAAGGGTGGTGTTTTTAAACATTTTAGAACTCATTAAGGCCCCTTCCTGTCTATTTTATTTTCGTCAATGTATTAGTGTATATGAGATATAATTATAGACAAAAGCCAGCGAGTCATTTCCATACTTGAACATCATTAATTACCACGATACTAGTTATAATAAACCATTGTTACCAGAGTCATTGTTGACGTGTCTCCAAGGATGTGTTGATTTCCGGGGATAATTAATATCCGTTGAGGGATGAAGAATACGGGGGTGTTGGTCGTTGGTAATAATGGTGGTGTTTATGGCGTGTTATAAACGTAACAAAATCAACCACCATGGTCATTTTTGAATCTTCGAAAAAGAAAAAAAATGAAGCGCAAAACGATCAAAATTAGACAGTCAGGGGTAGTTTAAGAGGGTAGAACTAATGACACGGTTAGCCAGAAGCGAGATAGATACGAAAATTAGATAGAGATGGATGTGTTTTTAGGGGTAGGTGGATACACTGGGGGTAATCTCCTCTTCACTCTCATGTGAACCGACAAAAACTCGTATTAGACTCGGTCTTAATTAAAGCAAAAAACTTGTGCAGAGCCAACTGGATGAGAAACGAAAGACAAAGATAGATAGATAGAATTTGATGTGAAACCACCACCACTACCACCACCAAGAATTTTCCAAGTTTTCCACTAAATTTCCACTCGTTTAAAACAAGAACAAAATCGATGGATTTTTCCAAGACAATTCACCCTTTTTCTATACTATAAAATTAACCCCTTTTGTGTATTTGAAATTAAAAGAGATTATACACCCCCGTATGTATATCATCCCCCATGACTGATATGTTAATACTTAAATCTGCTAAAATTTTGTTTGACATTTAGACGAATTAAAACAAAGTTGGCATATTTTGTTAAGGGTTGTTAGAATAATCCACCACTACTACTACCACCACCACCACCAACACAACCCCCTTGTGCTTATTTGTCAAAAAACATTAAAACCACTTTGTCAATTCACCATCTATCTCTCTCTAACAATTTCTGTATGGTAGATATGGCAACATTTTGTGATTTATAGAAACAAATCTGGCCGAAAAGGACTCTAGGGGATGATAGTTGTGCACAGTGGTGGTCATTGCCTGGTCATAATTCATCCTTGAGGCAATGGTGGTGGTGATTTCTTGTGTATATAAGAAAGATTTCCACCCTTTCTAACCTCTAACAAATACTAAGGGTAGTTCTAACAGTATTCACATATTAAAACCGTTTTTTCTTTTTTTAAGGGGGTGGCTCTAGCGGTCATACATGTGTCCCAAATCTCATAATCTACTTGCCAAGAATTCATAACGTAACAGACATGGAACGTGAAACCACCCCTTGAGATTTCACTAGATCTTTCAATATTAAACCACTTTTCTACCCTTAGATAGAGAAAAAATAAGAATAAAATAAAGAGGGTGGTTTATATTCGATGATTTACGATTACCAACTGTTATAATCGTGTTACCATCAACGATGCGCAATTGTCTCAATTTTTTCCCAATTAATTTGATTATCATAAATGGATCAAGTTAGTGTAGATGTGCAATTGTTTCAATTCCCCCACCCTACTTCTGCGCAGTTCGAGCTTAATCGTTAAATTAGAGCGGGTAATTTGAATTTTTATCGTTATTTGATCGAGTTGTGCAATTGTTTCGATTTTCCACCAAATTTGATTGTCATTGACGATCACGTTACCATAGATGATGTGCGATTGTTTCAATTCCAACCACTATTGCGCTATTGTGACTTAATTGTGAAATAAGAGCGGGTAATTTGAATTGTCTCAATTTTTTTTTTTTTTTAATTTGATCGGCATTGATGATCAAGTTGTCGTGTGGACAGATGGGCAATTGTTTTCCTCCCCCACTTCTACGCGATTATAACTCGATTGTTATAATCGAGTTACCATTAAAGATGCTCAATTGTCTTCAAAAGATTATCGATGATCATCAAGTTATAATGGAAGATGTGCAATTGTTTTAATTTCGACCATTATTGTGTAATTTTTTGTTAAATAATGGCGGGTAATTTGAATTTTTATCGTTATTTGATCCAGTTACCATCAAAGATGCGCAATTGTTTCGATTGTTTACAAAATTTGATTGTCAATAATGATCAAATTATCGTGGTAGATGTGCAATTGTTTTAATTTCGACCACTATTACGCCATTATGATTTAATTGTTAAATAAGAGCGGGTAATTTGAATTTTTTATTATTAATTCTATTTATTTATCGACTTATCTGTGTTAAATTTTGTTGTTTGATTGTCGGTTGTTTTTCTCCTAATTTGATTGTCATTGATAATCAAATTGCCGTTTGGAAGATGTTCAATTGTTTTAATTTCCTCCTCCCCCACTTCTGCGCAGTTATGGCTTAATCGTTAAATAAGAGCGGGTAATTTGAATTTTTTATCATTATTTATTGACTTAGTCGTGTTAAATTCTGTTGATAATGATGATGATGATGATGATGATAATGATGGAAGGTCATTCTCTGTCGTTAGCTGAGCAAAGACCTCACAAGAATTCCACGGCAATCACCTACCAGAGAGTCGTTAGGGCTTTTTTATGTGGATTGCGTGGCGCTCTCTCTTTCTCTTTCACTCTCTCACTCTCTCACTCTCAATCTATCTATCTCTATCTATCTATTATTACTATTATTATTCAATAGAACAAATATAGCGCCCCTGCCGTCCCACCCCCTTTTCAATTCTATCAATTTTTAAATGAATGTCCGAAATCGGTTTTATATCAATTCAACTTCCCTATTTTTAATGAGGTACGTGCGTTCATGATACCAACAAAATAAAAATTGAGAAGGAAAAAAAAACCGAGATAGAGATAAATGAAGAAAAAAAAATTGAATTGAAATCGACACGCTCCAATAGAGATTAACGCTTTCCTATCATCGCGAGACTTTCATTAAAAATCTTAAATTTGTTGTTTTTTTTTTGTTTTTTTGTTAAAGTACGTGAAGAAAAAAATTTTAAAATAAAATAATCCGGATCTGGATAATTAATAAATCCTGTAATTTATCAGATTTGATCATAGATGGCTGTTATTGTTAATAAAAACAAAAACGAGCAACACTTATGGTGATTTTAATGCATTAGAGTGAGATGGTAGTAAAATAAAACAAAAGATTGTAGAAAAGTGGTTACTATGATGTTGCTGTTCATGTTGATGATGATGGAGTTACTAAAATAAGATTTCGTTGTTTTTTTTTCAGTTGTTTTACAATACAGCCGCCTTACTTTACACCATATCGAATTTAAACAAATTGACTGCGAGCTCACACTTTCAATTATTTGAAATTAAAAACCACCCCTTACTCTTCTACTACCCCGCTAGTTCTAGAATAAAGCAGAATTTGTTGTAATTTTTGAAATACTCTGGTCTAGTCGTCTTGATGATGATGGTGGTGGATTTTCGTTCATTTTTCACTCGACCCGAAGCACGAAGGAAAAAACACCCCCGCCGTCGTATAGTCAGGAAAAAACAACCACTACCATGCTTTGGCCATCTCACTGTCCGCTTTTTTCCACCACCGTCTGGAATACGTTTTTTCCTCTAGAATTTCTTTTTTCCCCTGTGTGTGTGTGTACGCTATCGGACACACAAGGACACCCTTATTCTTCCATCCCTATCTCACGTTTAAACTAGAATGGTAGAGGGAGATAGATGAAGATAATGTTCAGGGACATTACCGCTCCAGTTCGGATGATATATGTGCATTGTGACACCCACACCCCCTGTCTACCACCACCACCACCACCCCCGTGGAAGTTGCAACCCCCAAGAAACGGCTTATCAACATTGCGCTCTATTGTTTCGGAATATAAGAAGACAATCGCCAATAATAATAATAATAATGATAATGCAATTAAGAAACTATCACGGGTGGCTATGATAAACAATAACGACAGCGCCATCTAGTATTAGTTTTATTGTAGAAAATCGGCTAACAATTTTCATAATGATGCAATTTTTTGCGATGTTGTCGTTTTTTTTTTTCCGTCCAGAGATTAATGTGAAAATGTCACCAACAACATGTCTATCTATCTTTGTCTATTCAATATATTTACAAATACTATAAACACACAAATAACGTAAAACTACCCCATGTTCGGTGGATAAGGGGGTGGATTTACTACAACAACTACCACTATACCGGATCTAGCGTCGTTGACATTCAAGAAAATTGATTAGATCGATGTTCATTCAATTGATAAGACAGAGATGGTGATTAAAATACGATTAAATCGAGTGAGATGGAGATAACAATAACGAAATAATAATAATAATAATAACAAATGAATAACACTCACTCTACACGGTGCATTTGTTTCAAATTTTGAACGGATATCACAGTAGCCTGCCGCCCATTCAAAGCCAACTTGATGGTTCTTTATTCTTGTTCTCTTGTTTTTTTTTTTTTTGTTTTTTCTCGGTTTAAGTATTATTATTATTTTCCACAATAAGGCGATTATCTTCAGTTTTAAAATAAGACGATAATTTCACGTAAGAATGACGATAAAAGTTAACTGTGGAAAATATACAAGGTGTCCCATCAATTTCTGTTTGATAATAGGAATGTAGCCAACTATGATTACTCAATTTATTTTATAAAATAAATCGAAACAAAACAAAAACGAAACGACAACAACGAATCAAAGATGAAACAACAAACAAAAAAGTCGTTGCAATTTCATAAAATAATACTAATAATCATAAATCAAGTCAACTATGTCGCGACGATTTTCAATTTTTTTTTCTTCCCCGCCAAGTTAGCTATATAGAACTACCTGTAACTATCTATCAAGATATCGTTGGATTATTCATTTATTCCATAGGTAACGTGATCGTATTTACAAATTCAACAAATGAAATTCGTTTAGCAATTTTTAATTGTTCGATTTTTTCTTTTGTTCGCCTCTCAATATATATATATATCGATCTTTGTCTATATAATTGCAAAATATATTTCTATCTCTGTTGTTTTTTTTTTATGTATTATTGTTCGATTTTCGTTTGTTTCATGTGCATATATTATCGATATATCTTCGAAATGTCAGTACAGTTGTCGCATTAGAAATGCTAAAATATGCCATCTGGTGGATGATTTATCTACTTTTGTTCGTTTTTTTCTCCCAGTTCGAATTTGGGGGTTAAGTTTAAAAAGATCGTAGAAATGGTGAAGGGGGTGGATTTGTGTACTTCCTGTATGTCGCCGACTACGAATAAAATCAACACAATATTTGATAAAAAATTGAATAAAAATGATAGATAAAGATAGATTGATAATTGAAAGTGACAATATGGCGATAATCTATGATTGATTCGTTTCTATACTAGAAAATAATTAACATAGTAGGCGGTGAATTTTTATAATTTCCAAATTTCGTGAAAACACCATATTTCCAATTTTACCGCCATCTCTTTTCCAAATACTAAACTAACCATTACGATAATTATAGAATACTAGTAAAGTTTGATTGGTAAATTGATTGAAAGATGGCGCTAAATAATAGAGCCACGCCCCTTATTACTGGTAGCTAACCAATAAACATTCAAGTCTACCTTGACATTTTCAATACTAGATGGCCCACTTTTACTTTTAGAACAATTGAACATCGCCCTGAATACAAAAAAAACAAAAATCATACAAATCAGTTACGTCATAATTTTCACCTGAACAGGTAGATTGGAATAGGAACAAATTAGAGGTGCGGTTTAGAATCGAATTTGAGAACCTTTCACTTGATTATATAATCGCTAATTATTATGCAAAATTTGTAATCTAGTAATCTATTATGTTTTAAATTTTTTTCAACGATTACTAGATTCGTTTCGAATGGAATTTTCCGGTAAAATATTAGGAGATGTGGATTCTCCTTATTTGGATGTATTGGAAAGTGGGCGTTGTTCGTGTTGATCGTTGGATTGGTTGTTTATTCCATTGACTCCGCCTTTCGATTGTTATTTGTTCATGGGTAACAAACCAGAAACGTAACTCCACCCCTTTGGAAATGATCATCTTTGGGAAATTTTTGTGTTGTTGTTTTATCGGGAAATTTTGGCAATTTCGGCAAATCACTATTATCACGTGATCGTACAGATAAAGGTCGTTGATTTGATGGTTTTTTCCGGAATTAATTTTCGAGTATTTTCCAATTAGAGTAACAAATAGGAAAATTCCATTAATCGTCTGAAAATAGATGGAAATAATTGGATAAAGATGGAGATAGTGAGCGAGAAAAGGAGAGAGATATGTGGTGAAGTATGTGATAAATGTAGCACTTGTTCTAAATTTAAATCGCAACTCACTTGATTTATTTTTAGTGTTGTTTTTATAGGAATAGAGACGCCTGCTTTGATCTTTTCGAAAATTCAATTTCGCTTTACAAATTTCCCATAAACAATATCGAAAATAAAATCAATTTACCTTAAATTTGTCTCTATTGGAAATTTACTCCATCTTACTCGTACACATCAAATTATCGAATCATCCATCTCTATCATTTTATTTTTGTAGTTTTTGTTTTTGGAAATTTTAAAATCGAAGTCAACTTTGATTAGTTAACTATAGTCATCTGTTTTCCATTCATTATAGTTATTCGTAATATAAAAAAAAGCAAAGCCTGCTTGGTTTTCTCGAATTAACAAATTTGTTTTCATTGATTTTAACGAATTAGACACCATTTTAATTGTTATTTTTAAACAAAATGGAGGTTATAAAATTGAAACAAATGAATAATCTCTACATTCATTTATTTTTAATTTTTTATATACAATTTTTTCTATACATCTACGATGCTAAAAACAAATAGGTACTATGTAATAATAATAATAATAATGATAATAATGCAATTAACATTTGTTTTTAATTAATTTGCAATCAATAATAAGTACACAGTCTCTTGTTTTTTTTCTTTTTTTTTTTTGATATTTACTTTACAATTGAACAAACAAACGAACATCAAGAAAACAATAGAACATCATTGACACAATACTCACTTGATTTTTTTTTTAATTTTTCAATTATTTTCATTAAATCGATATACATTACAAATACATAATAGGTAAATTTATTCAATTGTTTATACATAGATAGATATATTTTATATACAGGATGATTCAAATAAAACGAACCTTTGACAATTGACGAGAAAACAAAAAAAAACAAACAAACAGATTAACAAATAGTGAAAAATTAAGGAACTAACAAAAATTGCAAACATGAGGGTTGAAACAAAACGACAAATAAATAAATAAACCCTCTGTAGAAACCCCGGTTATCATCAAAATTTTCAACAGTATATTTCATATTGAATTTAAATATGTCGGCTATAGGGTGATTTATTAATTAGGGGTGAAATGTGGATTTTTGATTGGTAAAATAAACGATAGATGGAAGACTACTAGATTTTGTTAAAACGGAAACAAATGATAATTAAACTGTCACTTCTTTTGTTGTTGTTGTTGTTGTTGTTGTTATTGTTGTTGTTGGATTTGTTGCCGAATTTGTTTCTTTTGTTTGATTTTCTGGTTTTATCAGTTGTTTGGGGGGTGGATTATTTGGAATATTCGATGGGGTTGGATTTTTAACTGGTGGACTTACCGATTTTGGTATAATTAGTTCGCATTTTGGTGTTGTTGTGGTTGTTGTTACTGTTGTTGTTGTTGTTGATAGTGGTGTTGTTTTAGGAGTTGTTGGGGATTGTGGTGGAGTTTTTGGGGGTGTTTTTGACGCCGGTGGTGGTGGTGTTTGTTGTTTTTGTTGTTGTATTATTGTTGTTGTTGTTGGTGTTGTTGTAGTTGTTGTTGTTGTTAACATGGAATTTAGCCGATTTTGATTCTGTTGTCGTACCAATAGACTCGGATTTGGTATATTTCGAATATTTTGATTTTGATTATTTGGCCGTAAATTACGAATTTGTGGATTTAATGAACGAAAATGGCTCTTATTTATTTCTTGTAATTTCGGTAATTTGTACAAATTCGGAATTTTGGCATTTTGAACTGATACCACCTTATTATTATTATTACTACTATTATTATTATTTTGATTTGTTGTTGGTACAACTTTCAAATTATTACAAACTTTTTGTTGTTGTTGTTGTTGTTGTTTTTGTTGTTGTTGAATCAAAGCCACCTTATTGTTTGCAACTTGAACTGACGGAATTTTTAACGTTTGCAAACTAGGCATCTGTGGACGTGGCTTACTATGATTATTACTACCATTATTACTATTATTATTACTATTACTAGCATGTTCCGAAGCCACCTTTGATAACATTTGTAAATTTGACATATTAATACCCCTCTCTCTACTATTTTTATTATTACTATTATTATTAAAATTATAACCATTAATTTTGATATTATTATTATTATTATTATTAACCCCATTACTAGATTTAACACCACTACCCAACCCTTTATTTGTTTTACTCAAATCCAAAGCCCCTATATTATCACAACGCTCAGATGATGATGATGATGATGATGATGATGAGGGTGGTGTTGTTGGGGGTGGTAATTTCGGTATAATACTAATACCAGATTTAAGATTTATACTCTTTTTTATACGTTCTAATGGTATAGTCGGTGGTGGTGGCCGTTTTGGCACCATTGGTTTATCAATTGTTGTTTTTGTACTACTTACAGTTGGCACTACTGTTGTTGTTGTTGTAGTTGTTATCGTATTAATAATCGTAGTCGTAGTAGTAGTAGGTGGATTAATTAATGTAATTTCTAAACTTGGCCGTTTATCACTATTACCCCCATTATTATTATTATTATTATTATTATGATTATTATTACCACCACCATTATTATTATTTTTATCATTATTATTATCGAATTTACGTTTTATACCAGTTTCAATTTTACTAACTGTAAAACCTGGTGGACAATTCGGTTGCAACAATCCCCCACTTGTTGATACCGCTTTATTATTATTATTATTATTATTATTATTATTTAATTGATAAAAGCCTTGTTTTGTTGTTTTTTCATTTGGTTCAATACGTTCTAATTGAACAGTGGCAACTCGATTTGTTAATGTTTGTTTTAATGGGAAATCACTACGTAATGTTTTTGTTGTTGTTAATGTTGTTGGTGTTGTTTTTGTTACAAGTCTTTCAGGTTTTTCAACTTTTTTCAGTTCTTTCATTTCAACATTCAGATCTTTATTATTACTACTACTACTACTATTATTATTATTATTATTGTTGTTATTATTATTATTATTATTATTATTAGCGGCATCAGTACTAATAGTAGTAGCAGTAGTCGTAGTCGTAGTCGCAGTCGTAGTAGTAGTAGTAGTAGTGGTAGTAGTAGTAGTAGTAGTAGTAGAAGTAGTAGCGGTAGTAGTAGTATCCCCACTACTTTGTGGTGGGGATTGTTGTCGTTGTATTATTTGTATATTTTTATCTTCATTGCTTATTAGATTTTGTTGTTGTTGTGGTTGATGGTTATGATGGTGGTGTTTATGGCGGATTTGGCGCATTTGTAGCAATTTCTCTTTAGAACTCATCTCTATTATCGATTGTTGTTGTTGTTCTTGTTGTTGTTGTTGTTGTGTTGTTGTTATAATTACATTTTTATGATGTTTATGCTTATGGCCGCTACTAATACTACTACCACTATTATTATTATTATTATTATGAGTATTACTATTATTATTATTATTATTATGTGTTAATTTCACTTTTAATTTCAATTCTTCTTCTTTATTTGTAATTTCAGCATGTAATTTGCGTTTTTTATAACCGCTCAAACAATCATTTTTCGAATGTTTACTTTTTTTACGTTTTTTACTCGATTGTTGTTGTTGTTGTTGTTGTTGTTGATAATAATCTTTATTACTATTATTATTATCAAAATCATCATCAATAATCATCATCATATTATTATCATCTAATTTCTTTTGTAATGCCCATTCACGATCACGTATCTCAGCGAAACGTTTTATCTCCTCTTTATCAGGCTCTTCATAATCAAAAATACATTCCTGATTATTATTATTACTAATACTACTATTATTATTATTATTATTATTAACAAATGAATCTGTGGCTTTTTCAGGTACTTGTTGATTTTGTACTTTATTTTTACTTTGTAATTGTAAATGTGCTAATAATCGTTCTTTCTCCTCCTCATCTTTACTATCATCATTAACAATTTGTTTTTGTTTATCAATTAATGGTGGTAATGGTGGTGGGGGTAATCTACGATCATTCTTAACAATTTGCAATTGTTTGCCATAATTAACAATACGTATCGGTTGGATTTTCAATGGTGTAAAGATACGGTAGAAAAAACGCATCGGTTTCAACTGTTTGTGTTTTTTTTTTGGGAAAAAAAACAAAAAAAAATTACTCTCGGAATTATTATTATTATTATTTACTATTATTATAATGTCACAGCCAACTAAGCGAAAATTACGGAACTATAGTTCAACAACCTTAATAATGTTGAAGTCGTATAGTATACGTTAATATATAGTGTGCTGTGCAAATCACGTGACTAGATAGTTTTTTTTAATTATTTCTATTTGAATTTGGAAAAAAAAATACTCACCCTCTTCCATTTGAACGTATAGGCGACATCCATTAGACTGAAATATGGTGGTAAAATTTCACCCTCGTAGATGATATCGACCTTTAAAATTGATAAACAAATGAAATTTAAAAAAAAAACAAACAATAGTAGGTGTATTGTTTTGTTAATTTCAAGGCTTACCCGATGTTCGATTGTTAATGCAAATTTCATTCGTATGAATTTTTGTAAATGTTTCATTGATACAGCCGCAGGACATTGTAAATATCTCTTATCATCATCTCTTTTATTATTACTACCATTATTATTATTATTATTATTATTATTACAAATTTTTTTATCATTCTCTTTGTTGTTGTTATTATTATTATTATCATCATTCTTTTGTTTGGTGTTGTTTTGATAAAGATCGATAGATTTGGCATCGACAACAACAACAGGATTCATCTCTAATTGGTTTAATTTTCTATTATTATTACTATTATTATTGTTATTACTGCTGCCATCTATTGGTGTTTTATCTAAATGTATTTGATAATATTCTAATGATAATGAGATGTAATCTTCAGGTCCAAAGAATTGTGCCTTATCGAAATTATCATTGTTATCATTGTTTATTGTTGTTGTTATTATTGTTGTTTGTTTTATTGTTGTTGTTGTTGTTGTATTATTATGATCATTATTGATAAGATGGTCCCGTTCACGTTCTAATACGCTATCATCACTGCATGAACTACTAGCCCGTATAGCTGTACAACGATAAAAATCTTCACGTCTTTGTATTTCTTTGGTAAATAAACCAGGAACTAATTTATAAATTATCGTTTGTAATTGTCGATCTGAACGAAAATATGGTTGATTTTTACGTTTATAAATTGTATTGCATGTTGGACATGTTGTTTTGGAATTTTCAAAATAACGCAATATACAACCACGACAGACTATAAACAAAAAAAAAAAAAAACAAACAAACAAAAAATTTTAGGTTAGAAAAATATAACCTAATCGAATAGTCGGCCATGTTTTTTTGTCTTTGTAGGTTAGGTAACGTCACAATTTAATTGATACTTGTTTTCCAAAGCCTACTAGATTTCAAATATGCAAAATTTCAGCCACTGGCGCTAGTGACGCTTACATTAAGGGTCGGTTGCACCGGTCGATGTCAAATTTTTAACACAATGTCACAGTTAACATTGTGTTAAATTCAATTTTTTCGTGACGTCATAGCATTTTGAC